>VAFG01000236.1:166735-279342 GCA_013461545.1 Syncephalastrum contaminatum
CCAAGAGAAAATCTGATCGCCCCAATTGGGAAAGCTTGATTTTGGGAATGCTCGTCATCACAGTCAGCCCAGGCAAGTCTGAAGTCTATTTTTGCCCAACCCATATACAGTATTGCAGTATCAAGGGTGGATTTTTGGTCGCGTGTATTCAATACATGGAATCCTGTTCTTTCTAGCTTGGATTTTGCCACATTCAATGTATGGAGTGCGCAGACGCAATGAATGGGCGTCAACAGGCGTGATCGCTTTGTTTTAGTATTTCATACATAACTTGCTTTTCTTTGGGATTACCATAGTTACTGTGATGTTTTATGTTTGTACAAAGATGCCCAGCTCCCAAGTATAAGTACAAGACAAACATTAAAATTAGTACATACAATTTAAAGCTTTGTAACTGATACTGATTCAGTTGATAGCTTATACTTTAATACTGTTTCGTGCGCGCAACTACTGTCTACTCCGCCCATTTTCTGCATCCCTCTGGTGTGCAATCTGCTCTTCAATTTCTGCACTTTATAGCGTCGTAGTCATTCAGAAGCAAGATAACGCCCTCCAGAGCTACTGCCTGTTGCAGTCTCTTAATGAAGCGCCAGGTACATACTTGCTCCTAGTGTTATTATAATCACCATACACAACGACATAAACAGGCAATAAATCCCAACGTATAACCTTGAATACAGAGAGTCTAACGCGTATATATTATCCAAGATAGTGTGCAATAGCCCACATACATAGACAAGTAATGAATAAACCAGCAAAAAAGATCCATTTGTCCTGCGCCGTTCGCAACTCGATAAATCGAATGACATTTTTGGATAATCCCAGCGTATTAGCCGCGTCCAAGAGTTTCTTTTGTGTTTTCTGCATGCCCTGTTAGATAACATAATATCTTTGTAGTAGGATTGGATTACCTTGAGTACGTTGTGTTGATCCGTCAAGTTTTCGAGAAGATTTTGTGCCTGGAATATAAAACTGTCGAGCTGAGTGTCAGTGGTATCATGAAATGCGGATTCTCGCATGGCGAATTCTGAACGGGTCATCGGCTGGTACGGATTCTCGGGCTAGACATATAATTAATACTGTTTCCTGCTGATCTTTTCCAGTCTACTTACTACAGAACTGTCAGAAGGTCTGCCTCCACGTCGCGCGAGTAGACTTTCGCGGTTCTGTTCGTATTTTTGTGCTTCTTTTTGGGTCTTGAGGGACTCGAATTGCTTTCGCATTTCTTGCAACTCTTGTCGAAACTTGGATACTCGTCTGTTATGCATCCCGTTAGTACACAGCTATACCCTTTATAAATAAAACTCACGTCAGGGCCGTTTCTTTCTTGACCGCTACCAATTCTCGCTTTGCCATGTTGTCATAGTCGTCAATCGCGCGCTGCATTGTGTTAAAAGACGCAGAGATCTGGCCTACAAGTTATAGTGTAAGACGATTGCTTTCGTTTATCTATATTCATATGCTGATACTCTACCCTGTAAACCAGCCGAGGTATCTTGGCCCGAAGCGAAGGCTGCATAGAGAAGGAAAAGGGGGATGGTGAGATGGGCGATTGGATCAGTTTTTGTGCTATACCTTGGAGGTCTTTCTGTAAGGCATGACTTTGCTTCAGTGCATGATTGTACAATGAATTCATCCTCAGTATGTGTATATGGTTTTATACAGGTGGAGTATAGGGGCAGGAGAGCCCGAGAGCAGCAGGTGAACAAAAGAAGAAAAGAAAGAGAAACTGGAGGTTACACGATCCATGGTGGCAAGCTGACATTGGACTCTTGATTTTTCACAAAAAAAAGAGACGCGTGAGCAGTATTAAGGTATCACTCGATGGAATATAGCACAGGTCATGCTGACGGACAGGGACCATTCACGTCCGCTGCCATGCGCTTCCCGCTCTTGCTTTCTGATATTTTCATGACAAACAAACATAGTATACGCCCGCCCGACTCTCTCCCTCTTGCATATAGGTGAGACCATTATCCTGCCCCATCCTGGCTTTTTAAATAGAGATATATAGGTTTAATGCGTACGTAAAATGGTATCTAGGCTACTAAAAGCCAAAGAAAAAAAAAGAAAGAGGATGAATAATAAAAAGACAAGCACAAGAAGAAGAAATCGACCAGAACGTTATAAAGAAGGAAGGAAGACTCTACTGATGCGATAACGAATGCCAAGGTAGCTCAAGTAGTCGGCCCCTGGGAAAACGCGAATGCGCTGGACATCTGGAAAGTGGCTGTCCTGAATATCGACAAAGACACCACCGAGCTGAAGGGTCCGTTCGAGCTTGGTATGGTTATGCGTATCGAGCGGAATCCAGCGCGCATTGCTAAAGTAGAGCCACTGTGCCTGGAAAGTAGTCGTCGTTGGAGGAGGAGGGGTGGAGGAAGACCTGGTATAATGATATGTATCTGCAAGATGATGCATGGACGGCAAAACCACGGTGTCTGAGCATTGCCGGCGCATATCAGGAAGGCGATGCTGCTGCAAGACTTGCGTTTCACCCGAGGACATGATGCTGATATGGGTGGTGAGGACGTGTATACAAGAGAGAGAGAGAGGAGGAGGAGGAGGAGAAGAAGAAGAAGAAGAAGAAGGAGAAGAGAGAAAGAAAGAATGAAGAGGAAAAGAAAAAGAAAAGAAAGAGGAAAAGAGATGTTATAGACAGAAGAGGATGGTATGCTAGTGCTGTGTGGAGAGTAAGTTTGACTCCAAGCTAGATTGTCATGGGATCAAGCCGTTTCAGATGACCGCTCGTGAAAAGAGTGGGGGGAAAATAGCTCCCCTGACCCGCAGTGATGCACGTTTTTCCACACACAAACACAGAAACGCTCAGATGAGCAGACATACGCTTGTTAAGGTTTAACCATCCCACCACCCACACTCGTCCTCATATAACCCCTCAGATAACCCCTTCCTCCACATCTGCCCGCTTTTTTCTTTGTGCAGAACCACAGAAGGTCCACCCCCTCCCTCGCTTCTCTCTTGACCTCTTTCTCCTCAGCGCTCATCCCTCTGTTTTCTTGATGGGTATCCTGTTGCATATGTGATTCGTAACAACAATGACTCGAAGGCGTAGCACTTTTCCATATGTATATATAAAACCAATTCAGGCGGGAGCGCACACGCGTTTCATTGTTCAATGATAATGACTTCATCGCCAGTGCCAATGCCGTAGAACCGCAGGTCGCGCAAATCATCTGTGATATCCATCAACACGTGGCGTGCTTCGCTATGTTGCAAGAGGTAGAGTTGCTGCTGGGATGCGGGTATGTTGAAAAGTTTGCGTATAATGTGCCGCAAGTTGCGGACCAACAGGGTGCCAAGCAACCGGCGTGTCATGGTTTTCGTCGCTTTGGGCAGTTGGCTCGGATCAGTCAATTCTTCAACGTCCACACGTGGCCTGAGGCTCAGGGTAATCTCTGATAAACAAAATAATCCGACGCGCATGTCAATTTATCATGATACGAATACGAATCATAACATACCTATCAGCCGGTCGTTCAAAGTCGTTACGCTCTTCTCCTTGGCGTTTGCACCGAGGTCGGGTTCGCCGTGTTCTGCATAGGAGTGAGTATTTCATTCATAGATTAGCTTTTTTTCTCTTACTGGTACACAATTCTCGGTAGCGCGGGTGATGTTGTGCGATGGCATCGTGGGTCGCGCCGTCAGAAACGCAGCGGTTGAGATAGTACCGCTCAAAGTCATCGCGCTCGCGGTTACTCAGCTATAATTTATTTCAGAGATCGCGTGACATGGATTTGCTGCGAAACTTGCCAAAAAAGAAAAGACTTACCGTCGTACCATTGACCATATGGAGACGGGCAATGCGGCCCATAATCTCGGCCGTCGCCTGGGTATTACTCATATCTGGTCAGCGCATGGTGAGTGGAAAAAAAAGAACAAACATTCAACGATCCCGTGACACCCATACCTTGAAAGACGGGGTTGCGTTTGATGCGGAGCTTGGTCAGCGACGGCAGCACGTTCAACATGTCGAGGCTGTGCAAGTCTGTGAGGACATTGTCATCAAGACGCAGGAATTCTAGCCGCTCAAAGTGGCCACTCGGGATAGCGTCGACCCGTGAGATGCGGTTGTGATTCAGATACAAGGTATCAAGACTGATTGTATATATGCATCCGAGAGACGCATTCGAGAGATGCATTGTGAGCTATTTAGGATTATTTTTGTGTTTGGGTGCATGTACCTCTGCAGCTGACCCAATTTGGCAACCTCTTCCCAATCTTGGATCGCATTTTCTTCCAGATTCAACCACTTTAGCTTTTTTAGCTGTTGTGGCTGGATCGTCTCTAGGCGGGAAAGCTGACACGCGCCGAGCTGCAGGTCTTCTAGGTGGGGAAGCAAGGGCTCGAGTCGTAGGATATCGGCAAAGGTGGTGCGCGTGCCGCTCAGGGCGAGGGTTGTGAGGTCAGCAAAAGGCGAATGGTCGAGGCGGTGCAGCAGAGTAGGATCATCGGGGGGCGGTAAAAGGCGGGTCTGACTAAGGATGCATACATTGGCAAGTGTATTCATTAAACCATAAATGCAACAACTTACTTGAGACGTAGAATCCTCAGGTGGGGCAGCTGCGCCACGATGTCGGCTAAGGTATCCCAGTGCGTGATCAGGCATTTGGATAAATCCAGGTCCCGAATGCCTTTTATCTGTGTTGTCAGTCAAAAAGGATGGTGATCTATGCAGTACTGTACCCAGCTTCTGCTCAGCAATCTTGCCGAACGGACCGGCATATGCCACCTGAAGGTCTCTCAGGCCCACCACAGCGAGTTGGCTCAGAATTCTTCGAAAAAAAAGCAAGTCAGTCGAATAGACTGGTCACGAGTGTCTTTCTACCTCTGTTTCCGCTTGATTTTCTCAAAGCCTACTGTTTCGACCTTGATATCTCGATTGGCGCCAAAGACGACCTCACCGCGGTCCTTGGCAGCATCATAGTCACCTGTGTCGACTTGGTCGAGGTATTTTTCAACGAGGACAGGTAGGAATTCTTTGCCGGTCAGAACCTTGGTTGGGTGGTTTCGGATAAACGAGCCGCTGGTGGGTGAACTGCAAACAAGGCGTTGGTTTGTGAGCGAGAAACAAGCACCTTCGAATGTACCTGCACGTAAAGTATGAAACGCCCTGATGGGTACCGTCATGCTTGCCACGGCTGGGATCGTCCCATTCCACACCGAGCCATTCGCCTTTGGAGCCCGCGACGGGCCCGATGAAGCGGATCGTCGCGTAATCGTGGTCGACTTGGATGCGATCGCCTACCGCGACCATTCTGTTCTATGATAGAAGGAGTTTGAATAGCAAGCGTGTTGTGCCACAGCACACGACACTTGCGTCGAAGACTCTCAGCATGGATAATCAAAAAAGGAAACTGCCTCGTTCATCGCACGGTTTTCGCTGTTGAGGAAACCCCTTCCAATCATAAGCATACTGCCTTGACACATATACATGCATAGGATGCTTCTGCTGTATAGGCGTGAGTGACAGAATTTTATGCAGAGCAGAGACCGTAGACGCTTTCAGTTATATGGTACATATAACACAGGTATGTCCTTTATTCCAGTGAGCCACTTCCCGGGCCATCCAAAAACACGGAGAAATTCAACCTTACGGAATGCTCTATTACCCACAGAGACGGCGTCAAGGGACACTTGAGCCTATATTATCTAATCGAAAAGGGCACGAAATGTGTGTGGCTTTGTTCATGTTACTGCGTTTTCTGCGGGCCACATTTTTTTAAAACCTCTTGGAACGACTCCGCTTTGCTTTACTTGACAGGAGGACCGAAAAAAAAAAGAGTTGTTCTTGGTGCCATGAACATCTCGCGCCCCATTAGTTCCGAAATCGACAGTGTGTCGTTCTCCTTTTATGATCCTCAGGAGATTCGGAACATTTCAGTCAAGCAAATCACCAACCCCACTCTCTTTGACAACTTTGGACACCCTACCAAAGGCGGTCTTTATGACCCTTCTCTAGGTCCTTTCCGCAAATCAGAAATGTAATATACTTAATGACAGCTTTGGCACAGTCGACTAATCGTATATATACAGCTGCGGTACATGTTCGCAAAACCACTTCAAGTGCCCTGGCCATTTTGGTCATATCGAGCTGCCCATGCCGACCTATCACCCTCTCTTCTTTGACACTCTCTATGCCCTTCTGCGCGCCAAATGTAACCATTGCCACAAACTCAAGGCCACCCGATTCGAAGTACGTTTTGTCCTGATTCTGTTTCCACTTACACTCATGCATGGCAATAGGTCAAGAAGACGATCGTGAAACTCGAGCTTTTGCAGCGCGGTCTTTTGCAGCAGGCCCAGAACGTCGACGACCTCTTCCTGTACACGAAGCCCAAGAAGGGCGAAGAAGAAAAGAAGGATGATTCGGGCAACCTTTCGACGGACGCTGAGACCACCCTCCTCGAGAAACTCGGTATGCACCGAAGCTATTCAACGTGAGAAGAATGGAAACAAAATTGACCCTTTCTTAGACACCTACCTTCAGGAAAGTCTCCAAGATAAAGAGGCGCGTCGGATCGCTGCCACCAACTACAAGGTGACGGTCATCAATGACGTGCGCAAGCGGGTCATGTCCGAGTTCTTAAAGGTCTGCGTCGGCACCAAGCGCTGCCAGAGCTGCCAGGTGATTTCGCCGCCGCTGCGTCGCGAAGGCTCCGTCAAGTTTTTCCAGCTGCGATTGACGAAGAAGGACCAAAAGACGATGGAGGCCGAGAATGCGGTCCAGGAGGAAGGTGAGCAGGAGAAGCCGAAAAAGAAGCCGGCGGGCAAACAGCGGTACCTGTCCTCGCTCGAGGTGCGCAAGGAGATGGAGCGCCTCTTTAAGGAAGAGTCCGACGTCCTCACCCTTCTTTACGGTGCTCACACGCCGGGATCGGCGAGCAAAACCCGCAAGGCGCGCTTCACCATGTTCTTCATCGAGACGCTGGCTGTGTCGCCCACTCGCTTCCGCCCGCCCTCCGTCATGGGCGATAAGGTGTTTGAATCGGCCCAGAACCAGCTTCTGAGCGATATCCTGAAGGCGAGCCACCGCGTGTCCGAGATCTCGGGCCAGCTCCAGGAAGCCACCGAGAAGGAGCAGATCACGCGGGCACACGAAATGATGCTCGCCGCCATGATCGAGCTTCAGCACCGCGTCAACTCGCTCATTGACTCGACCAAGAACCCCGACAACGTTGGCAACGCCTCGCGTGCGCCGCCCGGTATCCGACAGGCCCTCGAGAAGAAGGAAGGTCTGTTCCGCAAGCACATGATGGGCAAGCGTGTCAACTTCGCCGCGCGTTCCGTCATCTCGCCCGACCCGTACATTGAGACCTCCGAGATTGGTGTGCCCATGGTCTTTGCCACCAAGCTGACCTATCCCGAGCCAGTGACGGCCCACAACTTTAAGGAGCTCCGCCAGGCCGTCATCAATGGCCCCACAAAGTGGCCTGGCGCCACCCACGTCCAGCACGAAGACCAGTCGGTCGATGATCTGTCATCGCTCACCATGGAGTCGCGTGTTGCGCTCGCCAACTCGCTCTTGGCCCCGCGCACCTCGCACGGCGCGAGTGACCCCTATGCGACCCGCACTCAGACCGTCAACAAGAAAGTCCTGCGCCACATCCGGAACGGTGACATGGTCCTGATGAATCGTCAGCCCACGCTGCACAAGCCGTCCATCATGGCTCACAAGGTCCGTGTCCTACCCGGCGAGAAGACCATCCGCATGCACTACGCCAACTGTAACACCTATAACGCCGATTTCGACGGTGACGAGATGAACATGCATTTCCCGCAAAATGAGATTGCCCGCGCTGAGGCGTCTTTTATCGCCAACAACGACAACCAGTACCTCGTCCCCACCAGTGGTAACCCCCTGCGTGGTCTTATCCAGGATCACGTCGTCTCGGGCGTGTGGATGACCTCGCGCAACTCGTTCTTCACAAAGGACCAGTACCACCAGCTTTTGTATGCTTGTCTGCGACCCGAGCAGGACAACACCGGCAACGGCCGCGTCCTGACCATGCCCCCCACTATCATCAAGCCCCAGCCCCTCTGGACCGGCAAGCAGATCATCTCGACCATCCTTCTCAACTTGACCACTGGCAAAGCCCAGCTCAACATGGAGTCCAAGAGCAAGGTCCCCGGCCGCTTCTGGGGTCCTGTCGCCAAGGAGGAAGAGAAGGTGCTGGTCATGGACGGTGAGCTTGTCACGGGTGTGCTCGACAAGTCCCAATTCGGTGCGACCGCCTACGGTCTCGTGCACGCCGTCTATGAGCTGTACGGTGCCGAGTCGGCCGGCAAGCTGCTCAGCATCCTCGGCCGTTTGTTCATCACCTTTGTGCAGACCCACGGCTTCACTTGCCGTATGGACGATCTGATCCTGACCGAGGAGGGTGACAAGTGGCGTCGTGACCTGATTGACAACGGCAAAGACCTCGGCCGTGAGGCTCATCTCGAGTACCTCGGTCTGGCCGAGACCGCCAAGACGGTGTCCAAGGAGAAGCTGCAAGAAGGTAAGAACACCGTGATTAGCTGAGGTATATATATATATATGAATGTGTGTGCTCACACCATGCTGTAGAATTCGAGCTTCGCATGCAAGAAGTGGCACGTGACGATAACAAACTGGCTGGCCTGGATAACGCCATGAAGTCCAAGGTCAACAAGCTGACGTCGTCCGTCACCGAAAAGTGTTTGCCGCATGGTCTCGTCCGTCAATTCCCTCACAACGACATGCAAATGATGACGGTGTCAGGTGCCAAGGGCTCTAACGTCAACGCAGCCCAGATTTCGTGTATGTTGGGTCAGCAAGAACTCGAAGGTCGTCGTGTACCGCTCATGATGTCCGGTCGGTCCTTGCCCTCTTTCATGCCCTACGACACCGCTGCGCGTGCGGGTGGTTTCGTCAGTGGCCGTTTCTTGACCGGTATCAGCCCGCAGGAATACTACTTCCATTGTATGGCGGGTCGTGAAGGTCTGATTGATACAGCTGTCAAGACATCCCGTTCGGGTTATCTCCAGCGCTGTCTGATCAAGCATCTGGAGGGCCTGAGTGTCCAGTACGACCACACCGTGCGCGACTCGGATGGCTCGATCCTGCAGTTCAACTATGGCGAGGACTCGCTCGATGTGACGAAAGCCAAATATCTCAACAAGTTTAGCTTCTCTGCCCACAACTATGCGATGCTGTCCGAGAAATACAACCCGAAAGCCGCGCTCGCCTCCATTGATACCACGACCGGCGAAGAATACACAAAGAAGGCGCTCAAGAAGCCAAGCAAATACGACCCGGCCCTGTCCGTCTACAGCCCGTCCAGGCATCTGGGTGTCGTGTCTGAGAGCTTTGCCCTCGGCATGAAGAAATACGTCGAGGATAACCCGGACAACATGCCGTTCTCCAAGAAGTCGGGTGTCACCAAGAACAATGAGCGGTTCTCCAACCTCAGCAAGGGCAAGTTCCGTGCCCTGATGCACCTCAAATACCTGCACAGCTTGGTCGACGCCGGTGAAGCCGTGGGTCTGCTTGCGGCCCAGTCCGTCGGTGAGCCCTCGACCCAGATGACGCTCAACACCTTCCATTTCGCCGGCTACGGTGCGGCCAACGTCACTCTTGGTATCCCGCGTCTGCGTGAAATTATCATGACTGCCGCACGGGTGATCAAGACCCCAACCATGCTCTTGCCTCTGAAGCCGGATGTGTCTGCCAAGCAATCGAGCCACTTTTGCAAGCGCGCGTCGCGCCTCACGCTGTCCCAAATCATCGATAACGTCGTCGTTGTTGAGAGCATGACGGCTCGCTCGCTCGAGAACAACAACCGCCGCTCCAAGGTGTACTCGATCCGACTCAACCTGTTTAGCGAGGAGGAATACAAGGAAGAGTACCGCGCACGGGCCAAGCAGGTCAAGGAAGTCCTGGCCACCACGTTCATCCAGCAGTTGGAGAACGCGATCCGCAAGGACATCAAGGCGAGCAAGAAGATCATGTCGGATGACATTGCCGCCGGCAAAAAGGTCGGCGGCGACGAGGCGCTCATCGACGATTCGGCCGAAGTCGAGGCCGAGTACGAGTCCGACCATGGCGATGGCGACGCGACCGATGCCCGTCTGAGCTCGCGGACAAAGGAGGCCGCCAGCTACGAGCCCGATGACGAAGATGAAGAGGCTGTTGAGGACTCGGTTGAGGTCGAGGAGGCCGCCCTCGAGGCGGCTGCCAAGGCCGGAGACGACGATTCGGACGAGGAGATGGCCGAGGTCGAGCCGGCCCAGGCCCGATCGCTCGAAAACGTGGCAAAGGCCAAGAGCCAGTACGTGACGTCCTGGAAGTTTGACGACAAGCACGGCTCCTGGTGCGAGGTGGAGATGACCGTAAGTGAAAGCTAAAAATCATCGCCCGTGAGTTGTTTGACCTAACCTTTCTGTGTTTGCTAGTTCCCTGCCGAGACCAAGAAGATCCTGATGGTCAGCTTGATCGAGCGCGTCACGCCGAGCGTCGTCCTGCACGAGATCAAGGGCATCCAGCGCTGCTTTGAATACATCAACCCGACTGAGAACGACACATCCAAACGGTTGCAGACCGAGGGTGTCAACCTCAAGGGCATGTGGCAGCACGATGACATGATTGACATGAACTACATTGACACCAACGATATTGCCGCCATCCTCGACACCTATGGTGTCGAAGCCGCGCGCAATGCCATCATCAAGGAAATCGGCGGTGTGTTCGCTGTCTACGGTATTACGGTCGACCGACGCCATTTGACCCTGATTGCGGACTACATGACCTTTGAGGGCGGCTACAAGCCCTTTAACCGCATCGGTCTCGCTTCCAACACGTCACCCTTCCTCAAGATGTCCTTCGAGTCCACCTGCAAGTTCTTGACCGACACGACCCTGCACGGCGACTATGATACGCTCGAGTCCCCCTCCGCCCGTATTGTCATGGGCAAGGTCGTCGAGGCCGGTACCGGCTCCTTCCAGGTCTTGCAGCCCCTCGTCGCATCTCAGTAATCAAATTTCTTTCTTATATTTCTCTCTTCACTTTTGCCATTTGCCTCTCTCCTTTTCTTAAAAAAGTCCTTTTATCTTTTGCATAATAAAGCACATTCTCTTGTATAGACTCAGCATACGTAATATCTATCGTTCCTATATTTTTGATGGTGGTCATGTTTGCTTTTATAAATGGGAAGTCATATCAGAAACGCATCATTCTCCTTGCAACGACGGTAGAAGGAGCACTCACTGCTGGGACCACACGCTAACAAAATATGCATTGGTTGATACAACAATATTGCCACAGCAGCATATATATAGAGAGAGAAAGCATAGTAGTGAAACGGCGCCATGGCACCTTTATGACGGATAAAGCACCGCATGATTCCGAACCTTTTTTTTTTTTTGCAACTGACAACGTATCCAACCTCCTCTCCTCGCTCACCTTTTTCACTCTTACTTTTACGCGCCGACGTGAGCCTCCAGCGCTGGGTGAATTACCATCGAAACGAGTCCAGCTGTGCCTTAATGAGCAATGAAAGCACAGCCAACAAGCTAGTTTTTGAATCGCAATTTTATCAGCCGTTACCGACAGAAATACCAACCTAGCCATGTTCAAAGACAGATGGTCGAACTCTATGCAATCTTGCAACTGGAGCAGCGCGTTTTGTACGAGACATTTGAGAGAGACACATGCTTTCCTCTTGCTGGCAAGAGAGCTGCCCTGTATCCAGTGTCCAGGGCGTCTGCTTATCAGGTTTTCACTCGCGTGTACTGCTCCAAGAGGAACTATCAATCGCCATAGACCTCAATTTTGCTTCAAGCTCTCTGCTTGCTGCAACCGCCGGTGGTTTTTGATGCTTAAATCTCTGGCATAATAAAGCAAGTTATTTTGCATTATAAATACTACTTAGTCGAGTGTGCTGTACATGTATTTATCGTCGGTATATTTACAATGTGTTGAGGTGATGATGTCTTTTCGGTACAGTTGCATAGCTAATAAGTAGCTATCGTGCTTATTCGAGATGCTGCATGGCAGTATATTCAAACACTGTGCCACCTTGCTCGTCGAAATGAAAGCGGTCAAAGCACGGTTTACAAAAGTACGCAGGAGTGATACCAGCCATGAGATCATTGAAGGTTTTGGTTCTACAGGCATCTGTCAGCCAAATTCTTTTCCCACAGCATGTTGCTTACGATGCAGGAAAGACGTTACAAAAAGTACACCGGTGCCGCGACGAATGGTAGCTGACAGTTTTGAGTGGGTAAGCCGATTTATCCTGCTCATCGCTGGTATGCGGCATCCTATTTTGTTGTGTAAGGCAACAAACAAAAAAAAAGAAAAGGTTCTTTGCTTTAGCCTACCTGATATCACGGATGACAACGTAATGATCACAGTTTTCCTGGTGAGTGAAGAAGAAATGTTCATTCAGGCGCAGATCGAGATCGTCGAACTTGACGTCCAGAGTAGGCACACGCGTATAGGATGTGCCCCGTGTCTCAGCCCATGCTCGTATGGCTCTAAAAAAGAAAAACAGATATGAGGACGCTATACCCGACGGATTCCTTCATGACCTACGCGCTGTAATCAGGTTCCTCGCCTATACCGTCTTGTTCGGCACGGGTATCGACGTAAAAGGTATCGTGGATAAAAAAGCAGCTTCCGGACCGTTTTTGTGTCGGTGTATTGAGCACGGCATTGTCAGGGTTTCGGCCTGCATGTGCATGGTCGTTGGCAAAATCCTGAGCGCACTTTATCTTGTCACGCACATCGGCCAGGGTCTGGCTACCGAGCAAAAGGAACTCTTGGTATTGCGTGTTGGATGTGTTGGGACGGTACACGGCAACAAGGATCATGGCCTCTGGGGCCTCGAGGAGAGTGGGGAGTCTGCGTAGTTCGGGATCGGGCTCCTTCGCATCGGGAAGCTTATAGGGGGATGAGATTCAGCTTATATTTGGACGCTTTGCTTACGTTGCGGTGGCGGATGTAGGTCAAGGGCCGCTGAAGACGCCTCGGTTGTTTGTAAGACCAGGCGCCACTGATTAGAGAGAGATGAGATACCGCATCATGGTTACATAAACTGAATGGACGTACCAAACTGTCTTGAGTTTGCTTTCGTTCCTTTTCTTAAGCACATCAGCAAAGAGGAGCGTCTTGGATGTGGATGGAATGGAAGGGTGAAGCAACTGTTGCAGAACCGCATCGGCAGTGGGATTTTCCTCCAGATTAGTTTCGTTTTCCCCTTCTACATCTTCTTTTTCTTCGTCTCCTTCCTCATTAGTCTCCTCCTCCTCCTCCTCCTCCTCTTCTTCTTCATTTTCTTCTTCATAATCGTCACGGTCGACGTCGTCATCATCATCCTCGTCGTCATCGTCACTGGAGTTTTGCTGACGATTCGATTCGGGGTGAAGTAAGCGTTCCATAGTACTCTGTTCACGGTTCTGCTGAGCTTGTTCTGTCCTTTGTTCTCCTTGCAGTTGCTGCTCTGATTCTTGTTGCTGCTGAGCGAGATATTCGCGTCGCTTAGGAACAAGCGGGTTGAGGTATTGACCCATGGCCTCGGCTTTTTCCTGAAGCAGTTGGAGTTCCTCCTCGTCTTCTTTGGAAAGGACACGATCGGACCGGACGTGTTTGGCTTGAGGTCTTATGCCAACTACGTGTGCACCTTGCTTTCTCACCCGATTGCTCTCCTTTTCAGCAAAGATCTTGTCGTCACTGCGTCGCAGCAAGGAAAGCAAGGCTGGATCAGCCATAATATCCGAGAAGCGATTCAGCTCTGCTGTCAAGTCTGGATCCCTGATCCATGTGAGAAGAAAAAAACGTTGCTCTTTCCTTTACACTTACTCAAAGTCATTTTGGGCACACGCAAGGAGGTCTCTGACTTCGGCCGAGTCGATCTGGCATTGAGGGTTACTGGCATTGTAAGCGAGATATTCGTCTCGAAAGGCAGCGGCATGACAGCGCTTGGCCATGGCGCAAAGAAAAAATAGAGTTGCTGTGTATTACAGAGAAAGAGGCATAAACTAAAAATTGCCCGCGAGGCGGGTGGAAGCACCGCCGTATCTGCAGTAGGGTCTAATTATTGCATATATCTTCGTTCCTCCAAAGGACTAACTTTTGTACATGAGGAGCCAAATGCTAAGAGGTGCATGGAATGTGGATTCCAGCTGTAGGTACTCGCGGTATGGTTTGCTCCCGGGCGCGGGGCGAGCGGACAGTGATTGGCTGAGAGCATGGTCAATCCTATCGCGCAGGCAGAGAATTTGGTCACAAGAAAAGGGAAATTTTGACATTACGAGCAGACAGGCACTGGTCGCGTGCTGTTCTCGTCTTTCTTCTGCCACTGCCATTTTTTTTTTTTTGCCTTTTACCGTAATGACGGACCAAAGCAGAAAAACACATCCAGCTCTTGCGATGCTCGTTCGTCAGAACAACCAGAAGGAGCGCAAGCGCGAGAAACTAATAAAGGTGCACCGTGACCCCCAAGGTATTTAGTCGAATTAAAATGCCAGTGCTACTTTGAAACATATCACCTTTGCTTACAGCGAGTTTATTGGCAGCATCTCGCTTCATAGTCTCACAATCCATTCTAATGCTATAAGCAGGTATTCTCACGAGGCCTAGAGCTGTAGTCTACATACGTTTCTTAAGCGCTGGGCCTTGTCAAGGGCTTGGAGTCTGTCCGTTTCGATATCCATACTAATGCGGAATAATATGGAATAACGAATACCATGTGCATAACCGTATTGTAATCGACGTCATGATGCTGCAAATCAAACATTGATGATAGTCTCTCCGCATCCTTGAAAGGGCCAGTTCTACGAGGACGTGAACCGCATTATTGCTTTCCAAGACTTATATCACGCTGATTAATTAGGTTAACGAAAAGCTTCGATGGTACTCTGGCTATTCTCAAGACTCAGGTGACGGAAGAAAATCAAACATCTTTCGGATGCCTCCCTGCCCGATCCCCTTGTCCCATATAGAAACCTTGTTGTAAGTTGTCTGCCTTTACTCTTCTACTTCCCTTGCTCAATTTATAGATTTTGATAAGTCATTCATTACGTGACATTGTTCTAAAGAGAGGAATAAGTAATAATGGGCAAATAGAAGACAGCGTCTTTAGTCAGTGAAAATTATCACTGAAATTAGTTAAACCATTCATGCTTGTTTCAGAACCAAAACACGTGACCCCAGATAAACATTCCTCAATGCAGTCATTAATGACGCGTTTTGCTTTCGATTATCTCTGTTAATGGAGTATACGCTCGTTCAGACTGTATGCGGCGACACAATGTAGCTTCGATCGGACTATTGGAACAAGACTATGCTTCAGCTGACGCAACAAGCATGTGAAATCTCAAGAGCTGAAGATAGGCTGAGGTTCCTTCTTTCTAATATGCAGAACTTATACTCATCCAATGGTCTGCATCCGTTTCTCGTGCTCTACAATATGTATGACGCGTTGATTTTTAAATTTGAACGCCACCATGAGGTCAAAAAGCCCTGGCATTATGTAAGAGGAAGAAAAGTGGGCTGTGTTACCTAAAAAAGCATCCCTAAAAGACACGAATCATAACGTAGCATTATTTATTATACTGTGTCATTCAAGTCACGGAATCGATAATAAGGAGAACAGAGAAAAAGATAGGTGTGTAGAAGAATAAAGGAGCAGGATAGATATATGATAAATACATATAGAATAGAAAAAGCGGCTTATCCACAGTTCAAAGTCCGCAATCGAATGGTGGAAGGAAGCAAGTATCGAAAGTGGAGTGGTTCTCTCCATCATCCCCAGCTCATTATTCTTTGGTGCCTGTGCACGTACAGCCTTTCAAGCTCATCTGCCTATTTGCTGTTTTTCCACTGCGCATTTACCTTTTACTATATTCTTTCTTTCTTTTCCCTTTTTTTCGTGTGTACATCTTGTCTATACTCCTTTTACTTTCCTATACACATTTCTCATTATGACTGCCGTGAGTTCTGTTGCCGACGTCGATGCCTGGATCTCCCAGCTCTCCGACTGCAAACAACTGCCCGAGGCAGATATAAAGAAACTTTGCGATAAGGTGACGAGATGACTATTTAAACGAGAGCAAGGGAGTTAACTTTACCAATCCACACCCCCATGTCTGTTTTTTCTTGTTTGCCTTTACTCATTAGGCACGCGAAATCCTTCTCGAGGAATCCAATGTACAGCCCGTGCGTTGCCCCGTCACTGTCTGCGGTAAGCACTAATTTGTAACTCTGATGTTCTGCTGACTCAACTTGTTTTTCCATTTTCTTCCTTCATTTTTGATATCGCGTAACTATAACCACATAAATCAAATATAGGTGATATTCATGGCCAGTTCCACGACTTGCAAGAGCTGTTCCGTATTGGTGGCAACTCACCCGATACGAATTACCTGTTCATGGGTGACTACGTCGACCGTGGCTATTATTCTGTAGAGACGGTGACACTATTGGTGGCGCTCAAGGTGCGATACAAGGACCGCGTGACCATCCTTAGAGGCAATCACGAGTCTCGCCAAATCACACAAGTCTATGGTTTCTACGACGAGTGCCTCCGAAAGTACGGCAACGCCAACGTCTGGAAGATGTTTACAGATCTCTTTGATTATCTGCCTTTGACGGCATTGATCGAAGACCAGGTAATTATATATATTATATCATGTATGCCAAATGGTGGGTTCTCATACCGCGTTAGATCTTCTGCCTTCACGGAGGATTATCTCCGTCGATTGATACCCTTGACCAGGTTCGCTCGCTGGACCGCATTCAGGAAGTGCCACATGAAGGACCCATGTGCGACTTGTTGTGGTCTGACCCTGACGACCGGTGCGGCTGGGGCATCTCGCCGCGTGGCGCAGGTTACACATTCGGCCAGGACATCTCGGAGACCTTTAATCATAATAACGGCTTGACCTTGGTCGCCAGAGCCCATCAGCTTGTGATGGAGGGCTACAACTGGTGCCATGACCGCAACGTCGTCACCATTTTCAGTGCACCCAACTATTGTTACCGCTGCGGCAACCAGGCCGCTATCATGGAGATCGACGAACATCTCAAATACTCCTTGTAAGAAGAACCCAATACTATTGTTCCATGTACTCATTCACCTTTTTTTAGCCTCCAATTCGATCCTGCGCCCAGAAAAGGAGAACCCCACGTCAGCCGTCGTACGCCAGACTACTTCTTGTAAAAATTTAAAACACCACACAGACACACTTTCTTTTATCCTTATCCTTATCCTTCTCTCACTCTGTCTCTCTCTCGCACACTCTCTCTTTCATGCGGATATGATATTCTTTTCTTTTTTTTCTACATCTCTCGTTTTGAACAGTTGTCTTCCCCCCCTTTTCCTCGTATCATGGCCTATACTAAAAATTTCACAAAAAGAAACAAGACATAACCACTGGCTTTCTTTTTCTTGTTATGCTTTGTCGGCATGAGACGATTTTTCAGACAGAAACCCATGCATAAACATAAAAGGCGGACTACTCATCTAAATTGATCATTATTTCCTTTTCCCACATATTCGCAAAATGATGCTACAGCGCCAAACCCTTCGTCCCGCCCAACGTCTTCAATGGGTGCGCACCATGAGCGCCTTGAACAAATCCACAACCCAGGATACTACAAAGCCCCACTTGACCAACAAACCCGTCAACAGTAAGTCAAGCAGGTGCGTGCATTTTCGGCGACCTACTCACCATTGTCTGTAGACAACACGACTTCGACGGAACTCCAAGATAACCTGATGACCTCGGCGCCTCTGTGGAATGAAGACCTGGCGACCGAAAGCGAAATTGCGGTAAGAAAAGGCGCTGGACGATGTGCTTGCTCTTTCGTTCTAAACTAAATGCCACATGTGAATTAATCGTAGGTCAAGGCTGACTATGAACCTGTGCGGACTGTGGAAGACCTCGAGAGCAAGACGGTCCGGTGGTTAAAGCACCACGAAAATACTTCTGGCTCCAACCCTTAATTTTTCTTCCCTTCACATCTTCTTGTAAATACGGAAATGGAAAAGAAAATATTTGCGCCCGTTGAAGAAATCAGACTACAGATTATATACCATGCTATATTAAATACGGGGTAAAGAAGCTCTTCGGCCTGGTATGCGCTGTAACTCCTCAGGTGTACCAAAGGCGACATGGCCGCGTCGACCGTGCCGGCTCTTGGACTCACCAAAGACAACATCCAGCGTCTTCGCTTTTTCAAAGATACGATTGGAATCGGCGTGAGAATAGCCCTTGAAGCGCTTCTTTAGAGTGGTCGTAAAGCCGGTAACAAGAAGGGCAATCTGAGAGTGGCCGCGCGACACACCGAGGCGCTTCAGACTGAGACAAAAGACGACAACCCACCAGATCAACGGGATGAGCAAGACGAGACAGACCGGATAGTAGCGTGCCGGATCAAGACGGTAGACTTCGGGTAGCCTGTAGCAGGCTTCACCCTCGACCTGTTTGCGTGACTCTGGGCGCGTGTGGACGACCATGAGGGCTACATAAGATAGGAGACTGTTGAGCAGGTCTAGGGCCGTCCCCCCGGTCTCCATTTTGGAACCGACGAAGATGGACCAGGTCGAGGCAATATCGCGAAAATTTGACTGGTCGCTGAGCACGAGATAATTGATGAAAGAGATCTGCATGGCATATGCGTTCCGCATGATCGTGTCCTCCTCGCTTACATCCCCTTGCCAGTGAGAGGAATTTGCTAGCTTGGCATAGTCCATCACAATGGGCCGGCTCGAGACCTCAGCTTGCAGCATCGAAGTTGAGTTGTTCTGGACATAGGTCATATTGTAGTAGGAGCGCAGCGTGCAGTTGTAAACTTTCGCGTATGCGCTGCGCAAGGATATGGTGGAATCAGGCATGCCGTTCTGGGTGATGAATACAAACTGCTGGTCACCAACATAATCGCTGGGGTTGGTCATGGCTGACGCGTTGGCGAAGGTGAAATTGTTGACATCATATCCGGTGCGATGCAGCATGGATGGCGCATAGAAAGCGGCGGGTGCTTTAGCAAGCTGGTAGGAGAGCGACTCAGTATAGTTGATGTAGGTGGTGTAGGGCAAGATAACGTTGCGGTCCTGGCCGCTGATGATTTCGACCGAGTCAAAGGAAGCCTCGACACAGTCGGGTTCGGTCACTATCAGAGGAATATTATAGTATTTGCACGATACTGAATCCTCGGGGCAATTCATATTCATAGGCGGCGGGTTGCTTTTGGCAGCAAGGTCAAATGCAAACTGGATCAAGTAGTTGGCCTGCAAACCGCGAAAGGCACGCATATCGCTGGTAGACATGCTCACATCATCTGTGCTGAGGTCGGTGAAGATCAGATCGGTCGCGTTGGTGCACCAGGTATAGGGCTCTACCGTCAAGACTTCCTGCGAGGCTGGGCCCATGGCAATCAGGCCGAGCTGGAAGACAATCATGGGCAAAAGTACCCGGTCCGGTCTAATGGCTGTCAAAACACGGAGGATACCGCCTAAACCGCGACTCGAGGCGTCGTAGACCTCGAGTGTGCTTAATTTGGTGCCTTCCTGCAATCGGATCCATTTGTACTCGGACAGGGCGCTGTGGTAAGATTGATCAGACCTTGTCATATAAATGTATCCTGTTACTTACTAGCCGATGCCACCCGCGAGGCACATTTTGATGAGCGTCATAATGAGTGAGATGAATGTGGGTATACGCATACTGGCGATCGTGTATTCGACAGGTTTATAATCGGCCGTTCGAAAACTGTAGATCAGGACACCCACAAAAATTACCGTAGTAATCACGTTTAGAGTGGGCAAAAAGCCGATTGCCACAAAGTCTCTAGTTTCCTGGGGAACTCGCTAGTATATTTTTAAAAAATAGTGTCAGCCTATATGCCTTCTCTTTAGTAGAGGCGCTGTACCTCTTTGACGGGCGGCTTCTCGGTCGTCTGCTCGATCTGATCATATTCCGGCGGCGCACTGCTCGAACTGTGTTGCTGAAGGAAAGGCGTCCGATTGTCAGGCGATGGATCCCGGACTGGAGCGCTCATGGGGCATTCACGGTGGAAAAGAAAAAAATGAAAAAAGAAAAAAGAAGAGAAGCACTTCGTGATCGTTCCTTTTTTTTCGAACCGTGCTTCGAATAGAAATTAGTACGGCATGCGCCACATAAGCTGATGAAGATGTTCTAATGTGCCACGTCGCACAAGGGTTATGTCCTTCGTACATGTCCAATTCCCCCCCCCTTGGGGCGCCATTCTGTTTGGTATGCTTTAATTTCTGGTTAGTTGTATGTAAGCAGATCACAAGCGTCTGGATGTCATTGTATGGAATTTCAAGGAAATGATGGATACATAGATAACGGCTCGGTGGAAAACTATCAAGGTTATACAGTACAGTCGCTGAATGTGGAAAGCAACGCCACATTTAAAAGAGCTGTAGTTCCTCTTGAGTAAGCGCATAGTGACTTACATGCGACAATCTCCCATAGAATCAGCCACTAATGATATAAAAATGGTAAGCCACGGATTTCATGTGGCCCAGAAGAAAGATTATACTTTGATACATGGCTCGTTTGTTTCTCGTCTAATATCACTAATCAGTACTACTTGTAAAGCACGGCATACCTGCCAAATCTTATTCGTGTAATTGCGATATATATATATGATCAATGGTATCTTCGAGAAAAAAATGATACGCTCTACATAACACTCTTTTACAGGTAACGGAAGCAATCAACGTCTTTATAAAAAGCAACACATCGGCGCATCTTTGTCGATGTGCTGACTAAGAAAGTAATCACGCCAGTGGATCTTCTCCAAAAGATCATATATGATCCCAGTTATCTTGGCTCGGGACACTAAATAAAAAGCTGCGGTTGCCAGCGTCCAAATGTAGGGACTTGGAGCTGTGCGAGGGATTTTGACTGTCTACACATGCGAAGTACAGCTTCATGAGTCCCTTCTGGTGTACCAGTGCTACTGATTCTACCTCTTTTTGCCACTCGATTGAAAAAGGGAGTACTTGCAATTGAGTCTGCCGCTGCCATGCCACCAAGCGCAACGAACGGACAGCTTGGTTATTCAAGATGGTTGTCAGTGGGCTCGTCTCACGAATCCAATGAAATATATTTTTTGTGCCGCCTTTTTTCTGGTGGTAATGGGCTTCTGTTGGTGCGCTGGCCGCCCTCGTGGTCGAGTATTGCCGTGGGGCGATGGTCCTTTGGAGCTACTCAGATAAAAATGAGTAAAGCATACATACGAATGGAAGTCATACTTACTTTAAGTGCATTGCTGCCGGAGCCAGTTATATACTCAATAGACCACTGAAGGGTAGTCTACACATTGGATAGACGTGAGAAAGGCTGCCAGAGACAGTATTATATCAGATTACGTGGCGTGTCATGACCGTCAACGAAGACGTAAAGCGCTGAAGTTTGTGAGTGACAAGATTTGGCTTTATCATAAGACAGAGAAGCAGAGAAGAAGTGATAGGTTACATAAAATGGCACGCGGCTTAAATACATGAGGTTCTATGACGACAAACGATAAGCGGATCATTCAGTCCTTGTATCCGTCAAAGGGAAAGGGAGCGGCATTCAAGTGCAGAATATGTAATTCCAAATGGGGAAGGAACGAGTCACGCGTGCTCCCTACATTTAGGTGCCTCGGCCTGCAATCTTATGTCCTTCCCTTTTTCGCAAGAAAATCAGCCATGAGGTAAATGACGCACCCAAGCACACATCCATCCATCCATCCATCCATCCACAGGGGGATGCATCCATCACACAATGACTGCACCATCCATACCGTTGACCTTTGTTTGGATGTGATGGACCGTCAAGTCGATTTGATAGACTGACTTGACAACTTCGATTCTTATAGCAAAGTCAGCGCTGCTACCGTCAGAGAGGTCGTTAAGACCATTCAGACCGCTTCCGAGGAGAAGAAGCGTGGTTTCACCGAGACCATCGAGCTCCAGATTGGTCTGAAGAACTACGATCCCCAGCGTGACAAGCGTTTCTCGGGTACCATCAAGTATGTTGAATGACGAGAACGAGGATAGAGTGGAGTAACTTACATGTCATTCTAGGCTCCCCAACATTCCCCGTCCCAACCTTTCCGTCTGCGTTCTCGGTGATGCTTTCCACTGTGACCAGGCCAAGGCTGCTGGCATGGAGTTCCAGTCTGTTGAGGACTTGAAGAAGCTGAACAAGAACAAGAAGCTGATTAAGAAGCTCGCCAAGAAGTACGATGCTTTCCTTGCTTCCGATGCTCTTATCAAGATGATCCCCCGTCTCTTGGGTCCCGGTCTCCACAAGGTCGGCAAGTTCCCCACTGCCGTCTCGCACGCCGATGACCTGACCGTCAAGGCCAACGAGATCCGTGCCACCATCAAGTTCCAGCTTAAGAAGGTTCTTTGCTTGGGTGTCGCCGTTGGCCACGTCCAGATGACTGAGGACCAGCTCACCTCCAACATCATGTTGGCTGTCAACTTCCTCGTCTCCCTGCTCAAGAAGAACTGGCAGAACGTCAAGTCGCTGTACCTCAAGTCCACCATGGGCAAGCCCCAGCGTCTTTTCTAAGCATCTTTATGCTTTTTATTTGCAAGTATACGCGTGAAACATGTTTCTCTGACGGTTATTACCAACCTGGTAACTTTTTGTGTGCCTTGCTTGGGAGCCCGTAGCTTGCCATTAAAATAAATCATTGTACCAAACAAAAAGAGATTTCTTTTTTGCATGATATTTGGATGTTTAGCCAGAGTTTACATATCACTCGGAGCTCTCACTCGGTGTAACAGTGGGTGTGCTGAAACGTTCATGTCATTTTCTTCTATTTTACGAATCGTAAGATAGTTACTAGAGTGCGGATTCAGATACTCTATGTTCTATATCTACAAGTGGATGCATCACTGCATTCCCCTATCTCTAGAGCTTCCAAACTATTACTTTCCTCCTAAAACCCCGTTGATAGAGCCGGTCCTCTCGATAGCAAACGTCCCTAATGCTGCTAGTCCGCTGGTCAGGTATAAGCTAGAAGATGTCGACAGAAAAAATTGGAGAGACTTCAGGTTTTGTAATTGAGCTTTAAGGTTTGATAATCTCCAGTGTTTATACAATGCCTTTAAATTTGTGTCAACAGCATTTGTGTTATGTCACTTGGTGTGAGCCCACCACTGTCAGACCGAGAACGCCGCGGTATGCCGCAATACGCCGTGCTGCTGTAGTCAGCGATGGCTGCAACGTAGCCAAACCAGAAACACATATACTCTTACTTATGCATCTCATTTTGGTGACGCTATTCACATCGATCTCGTATCAAGCTGCGCGAGGCTCGTCTCTGGCGCGCTGTAGGCATGCCGAGGGCCTTAATATTTTCGAGGAGGTCGGCTTCCATCCTGGATAAGGACAAAAATGAAAATCAGTAATTCAATTTCTTTAGGCAATTCTATGTAAGCCTTGTGATGGCATGCCAGACTTTTCGTCTCATAAAAGTACAGTGGACATTTGGCCTTAGCTACGACCGCCGGTTCTTCGGCATCTGACGTACAGGATAATCAGATACCACCCAGATGTTGCCGCTTATATTGAGCATACACACGTAAGACAGGTACCTATGCAGACCTTGTATATTACTCTAGCTACGCCACACACAGAGATGCAATTGAGCAATATTATCGCCGCAGATCCATATAGCACGTCCAACTTGCTTACACGCCCTATCGCCTAGCAGATCCACGCAAAAGCCGCCGGAGAAGACAAGAGCTTTTTTTTTTCTTGGTTTCTCACTCATGACGGTGAATCATGTCGGCGCGAAACTCTTACAACTCAATTGAGGGCGTCTGCCGACAGGGTTAGCGAGAGCTGTGATCTTGCCGGCACCACAACAGCAGCTGCAGCAGCTGGATCAATGACAGAGACATGGGACAGCATCAGAGACAACGCGGAAAAGCAGAGACAGCGAGAAACGTGCCGACGTGGGCGAAAGACGCAGCCTTATTGATGGCCTAGCCCTGGCAACACATAGATGACATAATGCTATACCAGATTGATGAGCCGGTACTTGTCGCTTTATAGATGCAAAGCAGTAAGTTTAATGAAACATGAGGAAATATCAAATCGCATTATCTCCGTAAGCAACATTGCAAGTTTCTAATCAAAGTTGTACAAATGGGAGCTTACTGTCGGATTGCAGCGTTTTCATGCAGTGTGACGGATCTTGCATCTCTGAAGACTTCTTTTTTCTTTCATTATAAAAATACCCTTTTATTTGTGATATCCACCACCTACAATGGCTCACGAAAAGCCAGAACTTAGACAAACAGACGATGTTGAAATCACACTCGACGATGAAATTTCCTCTCAGTCCAGCAAAGTCGGCATCTCTCGAAGGCAAATGTGGATCATTATGGCTTCGTAAGTTCAGGCACACACATTCCACCTACGAATGATAATGTTCTTCTTCTTGTATCTCACATATTAATATAGACTCTGTATGGTGTCATTTTTGGCAGCCTATGATAACATGACTATCAACAGCAACTTGCCGCTTGTGGCCTCAGGCAGGTGTTGTCTGGATCTTTATCTCGGTTTAGCTGACAATTTCTTCGCCTGGCAGAATTTAATGGCTTTGGACTTTATGGCTGGCCGAATACGGTATGAATCAGGAACAGAAAACATATGATTTTGACTCGCCTCGCATCTCTATCAAGGCCTTCCTGCTCACGGCAGCGACAGCTCAGCCACTGTACGGGAAATATGTCAATATCCTCGGTCGCCGTATGTGTTTCCTTTTTGCCACATCCAGCTATATCGTAGGTGCCATCCTTTGTGGTGCCGCGCACTCTATGGTCATGCTGATTGTAGCCCGTGCGTGGTGCGGTATTGGCGTCGGCGCTTTCGACAGCTTGATGAAAATTGTGATCGCAGGTGAGATACGCATTAACAGGCACGCACCCACACGCTGATACTTTATATGCCTGGATAGATCATATACCTGTTCGCTTCATTGGTACCTATCAAGCTGTGCTCGGCGTCTGCTGGGGCCTTGGATATCTCGTCGGTGCATTGCTCGGTATGTTAATGAATGGAAATAGGTACACCTATCATCTAAACAACGTTTCTCTCTTTTTCACGTATCAAGGTGGATTGGCAGCAGAGCAGCATGGATGGCGTTCCGTCTTTTGGATTGGGGTATGCATTGTTTTTAACTCTCCATAATTTAACTCACTAAATGATTCATTCGTAGCTCGGCATGTAAGTTATTCACAACGGGGTGAATGAGATTTGACATGGCATGATTCATTTTTATTAGTGGCGTGCTTGCTTTGGCTCTTGTCTTCTTTGCTATTAAGGATGAATGTCAATCTCGGAAGCTGCTCGACAATACGGATTGGATCGGTATTCTCTCCTGGATCGCGGCCATTGTCACTTTTACGCTAAGCTTCTCCTGGGCTGGTACCACCTACGGTAATGAGCAGTTGGATGCATACAAGCAGTTGAACTCACACAGAATTGCATAGCTTGGAGTTCACCCATCATCATTGCACTGTTATGTGTATCAGCAGCCCTCTTTGTCTTTTTTGGTACCTGGGAACGTTGCTTTGCACTGGAACCTATCATCCCACGAAATATCTTTACGAACCGCAGCAGCGTCCTGATCCTGGTATCCGCCTTCTTCTACGGCGGTACCTTCCAGTCGCTCATGACTCATGTGCCGCTTTATCTTTCTGTCTTACGCCGCGAACCCACCATGGCATCCAATCTCGAGCTCCTCTGCCTGGTGCTGTTTGCCTGCATCGCCAACGTATCCGTCGGCCTCATTATTGTCAAGACGGGTCACTACCGGTGGGCGATCCGGCTTGCCCTAGCCACGCTCGTCACTGCTTCCAGTCTCCTTGTCCTACTGCAGACCGATTCCACACGAGGTCTCATTGTGGGCCTCATGATTGTGACTGGCGTAGCGTCAGGCGGCATGATCAACAGCGAAATTGTCACAGCGCAGGCCTCGGTGGCGATTGAACAGTTGAGTCGATGATGTGTGTCCCGTCAGGGAGCACGTGAAAGAATGCATGCATCAGGAAAATGGCTAACATCGGCTCTTATTTAGCGTCCCGTCCATCATTTCCCTAATGACACTGGCGGATCTGACGGGCGGTATCACAGGCATCACCATTACCGGGACGGTCTTGTCCAACCGGCTCTTGAGTAATTTGCAGCAGGCGGCTCTCGTGGGCGTGGACGCAAGCCAGGTGCAGTCAAGCTCAGCGTATCTCTGGGGTCTGGCCGAACCAGCACAGACACAAGTAATGGAAGCCTACATGGATGCTGTTCACATGTCATTTTGGACGTCCACGGCATTTGTTGCGGCAGCTTTTATAGTGTCGCTGGGGCTCAAGGCATACACGATGCGGTTGCACGTGAAAGCATAAGTCTGCACAAGTGTTTATGGAAAACAAATACTGTAGGACATGGGTTAAACGGGGTTATACAAAGAAGGGCGAATTATGCATAGTGGCAAAAGAGAGACGAAGGGTAGAAAGAGGAAGTATAGATCATCTGTAATATATCTAGGCATTGACCTTCTTCCATTGGGAAGTAACGGCCAACCACGACGTGGTCATACTACGTGATGATGTGATAAGTATTTTCCTGTTGCACAAGAACCCACAAGGGAAAATTTTTGATGACTTACCCCGCAAGACCGACGACACCTTCGTCAAAGTTAATCCAGCCAAGGCCAGCGGTGGGGATGATCATATCGACGAAGTCAGAGAGGAACTGGCGGTGGATGGCATGCTTGTCCCTAGATTACCATAGTGTAAGTCCCCAGCTCTTTTTTGTTCTTCCAGATCAACACTTACTTGGCCAGGGCCTTGGCCTCCTTCTGGAGCTCTTCGGTGCTCTTCTCAGCGGCCTTGCGGCTCTTCTCGAGGATGGCAGCACGGTGACCGAGACCGCGGTACTTGTAGAGGCCACCGAGGATCGACATGCTGAGGGCAACGAACCAGCACTTTTGACCGACCTTCTGGATGTCCTTGATGTTGGCGATCTTGTAAAAGTTGATAGCGTTCACCTAAAGCACAGCGAGTGAGTCACGATGATCCTGCTAGAAAGGAGCAGTATAGTATATACGTACAAGGACAGCAGCCTCAGTGCAGTAGTAGACGAACATGAAGAGCTGCTTGAGAGCACCGGTGGCGCGCAGGACCTCGTCCTTGATGCCCAAAGCCTTGATACCGTTGGTGGCAAACTCGACCTGCTTGAACAAGCGGAAGAACTTGCGAGCATTGCCGATGTGGCCCTTGAGCTCGGCCCAGCGCTGGATGACCTCCTTGGGGGCACCACTACGGAGAAGGTAGAAGGCGTAGAAGCGCGAAAAGTACTGGACGAGACGGCAAAGCTTCTCACGGCCAGTGGTGGTGGCCATGAAGCGGTTAATGGCTTCCATATGAGCGATGGACATCTTGACGAGCAAAGGTATCAAAGAGAGAGAAAAGTGTGTGGAGGAGAGAGTGAAGAAGAGGAGGGAAGAAGAGAAGTATGGCCCTCGAAAATAAGAGTATATTTGGGCGGGTTTCTGCTCATCTCGGGGCGGACATTGAAAATTACCCACAGACACCCATAACGAGCATATGATGACTATAGGTATTACGGATCGCAATTACATCTTTTCCCTTTCTTTCACCCCAAGTTTCTTTCTATATTCACGAACGCGCACTAGTGCCAGCTTGTTTTTCTTTGTCCCCGCTTAATGTTTTCTGTCCTTTATCACGGGATTACAATAGAAACCAACTTGAGTTGCATCTATTGCCGTGGATTTCTGGCCTGTGATACCGGTGTGTGGAATGAGGATTGACAATAACGTAATACGGAATAGAGTTGTGCCAGTGTGGTAAGCATTACCCCCGCAGACTTTTTCGGAAGGCGATACCGTCCGTCCGTGTGTGGCCAAACAAAAAGAAAAGATACAATCAGTCAAGTGGTTCGTTGCGCCACCTTGGGCTTGTTTTGCACAACAGAACGAAGAGGAGAAAAAGCCAGGTTGGAGTGTCTGGGTTTAGAACATCTCTCTCTCTTTTTTTTTGTTCCCTATTATTTCCCACCTACGCGCCATGAGTGTCACGACCCGAGACGGCCACCAGCTCTCACTCGACGAGAGCGAGTTGACCATCAAATTAAATGACGAGACGCAGCGATATGCGCTTGAGTATATCTACGGCGTCGAGACGACCGAGACCGAGCTGCTGATCCACTATTGCGAGGTGAAACAGCCAGAGCCGCCGCAAGAGCAAAGGGACAAGAATATCGTCGATTTCCGCAATGCAGCCCTATCTCAATGGAGGCTCGCTACGGTCAAGTATGGCGTGGACGATAAGGAGAGCAGCAGTGAGTTTGTCAGCAAGCTACGCGAGCGTATCCACCGACGCGATAACAGCACGACGCGGGTGTATGTGATGCTGAACCCTGCGGCAGGCGGCGGCAAGGCGCGTGAGCATTGGGAGAAGACAGTCCGACCGATGCTGTATCAGGCAGGTTTCCAGGAGTCCAATGTAAGCGTCAGCTTGACGTCTGCGAACGGTAAGACACGGGCCCTGGCAGCACAGACGGGAGCGGCGGTACTGGGTACACCGGCGCAGCAAGCGCTGGTGCTGGTCCTCGGAGGCGATGGAACGGTACACGAAGTGGTGAATGGCTTATCGGATGCGTGGGACAGTCGGCACCATCAGGCAGAGGAGTCCGTGCCAGTATACCGGGTCGGCGTGATCCCCTCGGGGTCAGGCAACGCATTCTCGCTCAGTCTGGGCCTCGACAGCGTGGAGCAGGCGGCGCTCAGGGTGATTCAGGGGCACACTCGAGAATTCCATCTCGCTCAGGTGCGGATCGGTAAGGGTCCCGACGATGCGATCGAATGGCAGACAACAGACGTGCCACGCGTGCTCGTTGTCATGAGCTGGGGCTTCCACTGCCAGATCGTGAGCAAGTCGCGGTTCCTGCAGCAGTGGCTGGGGATTGGCAACCAGCGGTTCAGTTGGGTTGCCATGTGGCTTCTGACATTTTTGACACAGTATCAAGGGCAGCTGGTGCTGGAGCAGGCACGGCAATACAACCAGGGGACACACGAGTTCGATACGAGCAAAGATCGACGGGTGCTATCGGACAAGGCATTCACGTATTTCGTGGCATGCAAGCAGCCGTCGCTCGAGCGCGGGTTCCCAATTGCACCGCATGCGTCTCCGTTCGACGACCAGCTTGACGTGATATTGATGCGCGAAGCAGACAAGCACCAACTGCAAGCGGCAATGGGCAAGGTGTTCCAAGCAGGCTCGCACGTGGATGACCCCAGAGTGGAGTACTACAAGACGCCGGAGCTATTGTTGAGGGTCGCTGAACGGGCAGAGGTGTGTTTGGATGGAGAAATACACAATGTGCCAGCAGGCGGGGTCGTATCCGTCAAGATGATTGGTCCAGCACAGGATGAACCTGCTTTCCAAACGTTTGTGTAATGACGACGGCCACGTTGCAAATTACTGTGCCAATTGGGTCCACTACTGCAAATGGTAACAGAAGCACGCTCATTATCCGCCAAAATAATATACAGACAAATTACCCCAATGGATGACAGCTTCTTTTCTTCTATCTCTCTCACTCTCTTTTTTTTCCTTCCTTTATTATTTTATTTATTTATCTGCTTTTTATTTCTTTGTGTCTTTTGCTCTTTCCCCTCATTTCTCCTCCTCCATTACCATAATGTCGACGATCGACACCGCCTCCTCTTCGTCCTCCTCATGGCACACCCACAATAACAATAACAATAACAATACTATCGATAAACCAAGCATTTATCTCCCTGACCATCACAGCAACGACAACAACAACAACAACCACAATCACCCCCGGGATCACCTCCCTATCAATAACGATGAGAAGAAAAAGCGTATCCAAATCAGTCGTGCAAGCATGACGGCCAGAAAAGAGGTGCGTAGATTCGTGTGGAAAATAGGGACAACATTGCCAATATATTTTTTGTATCCTTATAGGCTCTGCTCCGTCTGCCTCAAACTCAATCACGCGAAATTTTCTCGGTGTCTGCATTGTCGGATCGGGCAAGAATTCCGTTCATTAAGCTCCCCTCCGCAACTCAGCAAGACGCTGCTCCTCACCTCGACGACCGTAAACCTAACCGACTCGAAGAAGAAGAGACAGACGATTCTGACGTTGAAGATGTCGAAGAGCTCCTGCTCGAGCTTGCTCACGAGGTAATGTATTGGATATCTCGATAGAAAAGCACGAGCTCATCATGCATGACTATATGCACGTACTTAGCTTGACATCAACGACAAGGCTTATTCGCGCGTTTCAAAAGAACATCCTGCAGCAACACCCTCTGCATTAACCCTGCACAAAGGAGTCTTCTCTTTTCCCTCTTCCGACTATTTTTCACCCGGCGCACCTTTTCTAGGCACCACCGGTGCCCTCTCCTCGGATGACGAAGCTAACAAGCCCACGGACTCGGCAGGTAAAAAGTCTGGCAATGGCTTTCGATATCTTGATGGGCTAAAAAAAGAATCGCATGATGGGCATATTTTATATTAGGACCCGAGCCTGAACCACCGACCATCAGCGTGCGCATAGCCGGCGGTGATCTGATTCAGGACGTATTTCTCTCACCGATTGTCGAGCAGCAACGATCTCCGCTGAGTCGCAAGAACAGTAAAGTCGAAGAGATCATCCCTGCTGAAGAAGACCAACAGACCAAACTCGACGTCCATTCGCCCCCTTTTTCACTTCGTCCTCCGCCTCACCTCGCTCGTTCTCGACGGACCTCCCGCACCATTCAACAGTCGCAACAGCTCCAACAGCAACAGCTGCAGACACAAAACTCGACTGCTGCTGACCTTTCACCCGAGACGCATTCTCAAGCCAGCAGCCGCAATAGTTCGACGAGTGCTGTCAGTCCTCGCTTCATGGCCCTCCGTAAGCTCAGCCATTCCCTGACCCCTGGTGCAGATATGGTGCTCGACACCGCCACATCCCATCATCGTGATCACCATGAATCAAACAGCACCACCCTTGACGATTCCGAGCAGCAGCAGTTGCAGCAGCCCCGGCGGCAGGCCGACTCGCTCGAGGACCAGCAGCAAAAGCTGCTCCAGAAGATTGAGGTCATGATTGAGGATCGCCTTTTGTCCAACGTTGCACAAATTGCCTGGCGCGCCAGCGAAAGCCAGCGCTCTTGGTGGGAAGACCAAAAGCGTGAGCTGGTGGAGCTCGCCGGCTCCATCCTCAGCAAGCTCGAGGGCACGGCCCAGACAGCCACGCCCGTCGCGGAAACTGCTAGCAAGATTCCGCAGAAGCCTGATCCCGAGTTGGAGCGACTGCGCCGGCAGCACATTGACCTTGAGAATGAAGTGAGCAACTACCACATGAAGCAGATTGGTCTGCAGCGTCAGCTGTTCGAGCTCGATATCATCAAGGCCCACAATGCCGAGCTTGAGTCTCAGCAGGACCAGCTTCGCCAACACAACACCGAGCTTAAGCACGCCAATGAACAGCACGCGAAGCGAATCCAGGAGCTTGAGCAGCAGGTGGCCAACAGCAACAAGGATGGTACTGACTGGGCTGAGGCGGTCGCCGCGGATGAGCGCTACAAGGAACTTGAGACACGTTACCGTGCGCAAAAAGAGGAAAGCGAGCGCCGCATGGCCGAGCTCGAAAAGGAGAACCGTCGTCTGAAGCAGATTGAGAACGTGAATCAGCTCCAGCTCGACTACTTGCAGCAAGAGCTTGACGGCCGTCAGCAACAACAGCAACAGCAAAACAAAAAGACGCGCAAAGCCAACAAGCGTGCGACCATGATGGCGAGCCTGCCCCCAAAGCAATCGCAGCAACAGCAGCAGCAGCACCTCCAGGTTCAGCCACCCCGTCGTCCTTCCTCCGCCATGGCATTGTCTCGTCGCGATAGCCATCGCCAGAGCTACTTTATGAACGAGGAAGGCCATTTGACGTTTACGACGGAAGTGGATGGTCGTTTGTCGCAATACACCGTCAAGATGCCCATTCTGCCTCGCCCTACATCCACCCCACCCCAGCGACGCACCAACACGGCGACCAGTAGCAGCAGCAGCAAGCTGAACCCGAATGCTGTGCCCTGGGGTGCTGGCCAAGCCTCGTCCTATTCATGTTCGCCTCCCTCTTCTTTATAATTAATTCACTACCCCCAACCCCACCTGACTTTCCATCTATTCACTTCTTTATACCCACCATTTCCTACACTCACTTAATCAATCATACTATAGCCACTCTTCAAGCTCTTGTGGCTTCTAATATGTACAAACACATTTTACACACCACACACACACAAACACAAACACAGAAATTTTAATAGACTCACATTAATCACCCTAATTTTCCTGTTGAGTTTATGAGTCCCGTGCTACCACATCCCTGCATTTATACAATGACGTTGGTTATTCACAGCAGCGAATGTCTGTTGAGGAAAGATATTAGCCTATTGAGAAAACGTGCTATTTTTATTGACTTATCGAGATAGGTCAGCGCAAGTCCGATCAGCATATTTAGAGTTTTTTCAAAAGTTGAAGACAAAGGGATAGTTCACAACAAAAAAGTCACACCTTATTGAACGTGGCATGATGTGGAATGTAGCCCCATACAGTCATGGTGAGTTTTGCAAGGGCACGTGCGCATATTATGCAATCTGTCGATCGACTCTGCTGGAAGTCTAAAACCGTCTTCTTTTGGAATATTTACGACTTGTGCCTGCTTTCCATTCTGTTTGTATATGCGTGGATATATAATACGAGATGCTCTCTTTTCGTCGTTAGAAATGAGCTCTTTAATATACCCTCATACCTGTGCTGCACTACAGGATGTCGCAGCACACAAAATATGTCATTGTCATCAACAGCAAACCCGCTTTCATTTGTGATTCTATTGTTAAAGGAAGGCAGACCGCTGCTACGATTAATATGGTTTGCCCATATCCTTTTATGGAGCCTTGGGTCACGCCCATCCAAAGAAAAAGGCGACACCCGTCTGCCTCCCAGTAATTAGCAACGGAAGTTCACCATTCTACTTTGTGCCTGGACAGCTTCTTGGCTTTGATTTCATTCCCGATAGTCGCGACCCTTTGCCAAGGGCTGCTCGGGCAATAGGGACTGCCTCCATCCTGTATGGTTTAGGAGTTGGCCAATCAGTGCACCGGAGAAATCTTCCTAAGGCCGCGCGCAGCGCTCTTACGCCCATCTATCAAGAAATCCTTCAACGCCATCTTTGGCCCCTTCATCGGACAGGCTCTCAATCAAACCACAGAAGTACAATTGAGAACTCTTTTGCTCCTAATACTAACACTGTTCAATCTATGTCTATAGTATGGATGGTTTGAAATAAAGAAAAAGTATGACAAGAAGCATGGGATTCTGGAAGGAAAATAGTTTCGCCGTATTCTTCCCGCCACCATAAATTCCTCCAAAAGGCAATATGTTACGGAGCGGGGCAGAAACAGACTTTTTGTGATGATCGCAAAACTCTTTAAAACCATTCAAATCAAAGTTTTATCGTCTTTTGTGCAATTAGCTGGATTTTTCCCTTTTTTTTCTTTTCCTTGTATCCAACAAAGAGATGTCGACAAGGGTAAAGGAGGATACGGAGGATACCCTTCATGGCATGGATGCCATCTCTATCCTGCAAAGCCAAGAGCCTATCGACATCACGACAGAAAGGGACGATATGGATCCCGAACGAGCCATGACGAAGCTGGAAACCACCCAGACAACGGGGACGAACGAGCCATACTCTGTATTTTCGAAATGGCGCCGGTATTCAATCGGTGTATTGGGATCCATGACAGGCCTTCTGTCGCCTCTGACCGCCAATATTTACTTACCCGCCCTGATTGCCATCCAAAAGGTACACCCGATCTAAAGAAATATTGCACGACGAATCCTGACGTAGTTCTCATGAAAGGATCTGAATACAACCGCGGAACTTGTTAATATTAGTGTCACTGTCTACATGGTATTTCAGGGCCTGGCGCCCGCTTTCTGGGGCTCTGTCACCGATCTGTGGGGCCGTCGACCTGTTTACTTGACAACGCTCCTCGTTTACATCGGCGCTTGTATCGGTTTGGCACTCATTAAAAGTTATCCTGGCCTGTTGGTTTTGCGTATGCTGCAAGCAACAGGCAGCTCTTCCGTAATTGCAATTGGTAAGCCAACTTTCTCTCTTTTCTTGGGCGTGGCGCAACCAGGTGTAGCACAAGACTTACGAATGCATAATGACAAACATGAAATTACAGGTGCCGGCATCGTCGGCGATATCACGACCCCGGAAGAGTATGCGTCAAATAGTCTGCTTTACAAAATGACTCATTCTTTCCTTGATTCCTCCAGGCGCGGTACTTTCTACGGCGTCTATAGCGTGGGACAGTTGCTTGGCCCTGTATTGGGTCCCGTGATTGGCGGTGCAGTGACCGAGACATTAGGGTGGCAGTAAGTCCTCGAGCCAGTGGTATACCAGATGATGCCGCGCTCATATCCTTCCCTTTCAATAGCTGGATCTTTTGGATCCTTACCATCCTCTCAAGCACGTTGTACTTGTGTCTCTTTTTCTTCTTACCCGAAACGCTGCGAGCACTCGTGGGTAATGGTTCCGGCTACGCTAACCCGACTCCATGGCAGTACGTCCGGCGGCGAATCGCCAAGCAACGCGGCGAGCCACTTCCACCGGCAGCGGATCCGGGTCGCTTCAAGCGCATGCCGAACCTTTTGGCGTCATTCATCTATCTGACTCACCCTGACATTTTCTTCTTGCTCATGTTCAACGCCTTTCAGTACGCCATGTTCTACTGCGTCTTGACCTCTACACCCGATCTCTTCACGTCCATGTACGGCCTGAGCGAGATGCAAATTGGTCTCTGTTATCTTGCCCTGAGCGTTGGCTGTATCCTTGGCTCAGTGGGCAATGGGCGTATCTTGGACTACAGCTTTTCACGCGTGGTCCGCAAAACGGGCATCCAGGCCAAACGCGGTCGGCTTCCTCTCGAGTTTCCCATCTTTAAAGCACGACTACGGGTCGTGTGGATACCCAGCGTTTTAATGATCTGCGCCATGATCGCCTATGGCTGGGCGCTCAACTATAATGCTCCTCTGGCCGTGGCGCTTGTTCTTCAATTCTTTTGTAAGTATACATGGCGCGAGAGCTGCATAAGTCAAAAAAGAAGAGACTAACGCGGTTGTGGACATTTAGGTGGTCTGTGCACGACGGCAGTCTCTGGCACGACCCAAACGCTCATGGTGGATTTGTTTCCTGGCAAAGGTGCTTCCATCACGGGTTCAGCTAATTTTACGCGCTGCTTGTTGGGGTACGTTCACACATTATACAAAGCCCCGCAATTCATAGGCTTCATTTATCATTAGTGCACTCGGCACCGTGGCTATTCAGCCTGGTATTGAACGTATCGGCGTAGGCTGGATGTTCACGTCCATTTCATTGGTCTTGGTAGTCACGTTCTCATTTATTCCAATCCTGCTCAAGTTTGGTCCAATTTGGCGACAGAGACGTGAGGAGAAGAATATGGAAAGACAGCGACAGACGCAGCAGAAAGGTGTAGTCATAGGCGGTAAACCACAACAGTAAGAGCAGAGCAAGGAAGCTTGGTCATTAGGAAAGCAGGCCTGCAGAGTTCATATTTACCCTTTATTATTTGAGAATATTTTGAAGCGATTTGATATTGCTAGACATGTAATACTAGTCATACTATCATAATTAAAATTCTAGACCTGATCTCTTTACAATATCCGTTCGTCACCTGGATCCGTGATGGGCATTGGTCTTCATTTCCCAATGCTTACGAAATGTACCTAGAAAATATACTCTTAGCACTCGTACCATTGCTCCATTCTCCTATTGTTAATATGTAGCAGGTTTCAGTAGCGTAAAAATAGTGGTCACAAAGCATATATGCATAGAAATATTCTGTTCTCGTGAGCGGATAATCGTCGCGCGACATTGGCACGCGCATGAAAAGGGTAAGCGTGACAATCAATGGGCGCCATTTCCTTCTTCAATTTCATATAATATCTGCAACGTACAACCGACGTCAGAAAATAGAATACTCAGCCGAAAATCGCTATACTATATTGGCGGTATCGGTACATCTCATGTACGGGCATTACCACTATAGCAAGAGACTCCTTCGATATTGTCTCTTCATGCTACAGCACGGTCCGCAAAAAGTCATAAACCGGATTAGCATGCTGGTGGTAGTAGGTAGTGCAATGTATGTAAGAAAACCAATGATGCATAATGCATGAACATTGACATCATCCATTGACTCTGACTGAACTTGCTGAATTTCTTCGCCTGTTTTCCAGCGAAGATCGGAGCGAGGGGACTGGCTCTCCCATCTCAGTCTCCGGTCAGCATGATGCAAAACGGGCGGGAGAGAGAGAAAAGGCAAAGCGCAGCAAAGTGATTGGCAGGGTTTTTTTTTTTCTTCTGCATATGTCATGGCTCGGGTCACATGAGGCATGCGTACGCTGGCATGCCGGATTTCATCAAGCATATTTGTGGGCACAGGTGAGTTGCCTTTGGATGCAGAACATGGAAGAAAAATATCATTCTACGAGTTGGCTCCATGCTGCGTTGACCTGGTTGCTATGGAATCAAGCATGGAGAGATGAAAGCGAGAGCGAATCACGGTGCAAATTTAAACTTCGTGCCGGGAGGTGATCCATGCGGTTGGGCCGTCCCTAAGAAGGGGTTTGCCAATCCCTTGATTTCCCCTATTGGCCAGTTCTGACCAATCGCGTCAATCGTGAGATCGGATACCTGTAGAATGCGAAGAAAAATTTAGCACATCGATACCCGCATGCGTGCGTCAGAATCCATCGGCGCGTCGAATCACATTATTAGGAAGAAAAAAATAGGCATGTATGTATGTAGACCCATCATGATGAAACAAGGCCTGTAGTAAGATAACATTACGTACCTGCTCATTAATATGAAGCAAAGAGCAAATCACCGCAATGTGGGGAACCTTTTTATTCCGGCAGCAACCAAGGGTCTGTGTTGTCCCACGTTACACATGTCAATGAATAGGCAAACAAAACAAAGCTGTCAATCTTGAATGTATGATGGATCGGGTTATGTGTTTATAGATGAAAATGTATGATACAGTCAGGGATGTAAATATGAAAGGGTATAGTAAAGGGCATCGATAACGCAATGAAATAATGCGCGTGGGAAGGGTGTAACAGTGGACGGGGATGAGGGGAATACGATCTAAAAGATGAATTTATCCACGATGCTCAATGCAGCGAACACGACGACGGTAAAGACGGGAACGCATACGACACCATAGCTCCAGAAGAGGACCCGGAGCATCTCTTCTTCAAAGGCACCCGTCACCTGGCTGATCTGGACCAGATTGATTGCGGTGGGCGTACAACCAAGGATAATCATCATGACACCAAAAACGGGATCGGTCGCAACAGCAGCCCATGACGAGCCATATGTGACAAAGAGCAGCACAGTCGGAATCACCATCAGTGGTACCAGAATCATGCGTACTGTAATCGCGACCGCCACTGGCTTGGCGCCCTGGCCGTGGTGATCGCGATCAGAGTGCAAGATATCCGTGAGCTGGGCACCCAGGCAGACGAGGATGACGGGGACAGCCGCCCTGCCGCATGATTGGATGGCGCTCGTGAAGGACGGGTAGAGGAAACTATCCTGGGCAAAAAGGACATGCTTAAAGGGTGGGATGAGACCGACAAAGAGGGCGAGAATGGCGGCGTACAAGGGCGGCGTCATGAAGTTATTGGCCCAGGTTACCCACGCGATCACGCCTTCGGGTATCCGTGCCTTGACACGTTGCCACAGCGTGGTGTCATCTGATGTTATGTCCTGATCATCTAGATCGCTGGGGAGAGACGGGAATGAGGACAACAGGCCCGTCGCCTCGTTGGGTGGCGTGGCGGTCGTGGCGGGTTGTTTCTGCTGCTGTTTTGTTGGGTGATCGCCTGCAAGCGTCACCGAGCTCGTCCGTCGTGCAATACCTCCATCACGCTCTACGTCGAGGAGCACGTCTGCTGAGTGTGTGCTCGAGGCAGCCGATGAGGCAGACGCTGTAGTGGCCGTGGCTGTACCGTAATCCTGGACGGTCGTGGCCGTCTGCTGGCCGAGGTGGCGCACCTGAGGCGAATAATCAACAACGACAGTGGATTCGTCTTCGGGCTGAAGAAGGCTGTAGCCATAAGACCAGCGCACGAGGTTACCTAAACGATTGAATCAGTAGGTCAGTCTACTATCAAGATGCAGATGTTCTGTCAACGTACCAAAGATAGCATAGAACAATGCATAAGATATGCCCCTAAACACAATAGATAGAGTCATATGCAAGTCAGAAAACGATGATCACTTTGGAGAATACAATGATATGGATGTAATGTATGCATGCATACCTTGCAGCAACCGACTGCTGTGTGTCATCTGCGCTCCAGTAGAGCACTTTTCCTGCCTCAGACACCGCCAAACTGCTGATGACCGCGATCGGAAGCGAATTGGTATTGGAGAACATGACGCATGCGAGAACAAAGCGTCGAAACTCTTTGGTGAGGCCCGTCATGCGCGCGACGAGCTGCGCGGTGACAAAGGAAAGAATAAAAAAGACGATGTAGAAGCAGGGTATGGGCCAATAGTCGATCAGTTGCTTCCATGACATGACAGATGCAATATTGGTGAATAGCAGGCAAGGCGTAAAGAACACCATGTTGAGTCGTGATAGCCACTATAAACGAATAGCTGCGGTGAGAAAAAGGGTGGCATTCACCAAGGGAGCCGTACCTTTTGTTTGTCTGTCGTGATATAGCCTGCTTTAGTGAGGCAGAAGCCGAAAAAAACGACGACCATCACTTGCAAAATAGACTATGTGTTGATGCCCAGAAATTGTCAGCATATATTCCAACGACTTGGGAGATTTTGGCGAGAAAAGGAAAATAAAAAAAAAACAGAGAAAAGGCTCACTTGTATGGCAGATATAATGAGATTTAACATCGTTAAAGAGGAAAAAGGGGCGAGTTGGTGATTTGGGTGAGAGGATGAAAATAAAAAAGGAAGAGAGGAAACAGGCTCTCGGCCAATGAGTTCTTATACGCAAGGATGAACAAAATGATGCAATTGCCAGAAAGCAGAAGGATAGCGCCCATTCACCCCCGCACAATGATTTAATTCTCCGATTTGGGAAAGACAGATATCCACTTGCCGGCCCCCATCCCGATCGTCCCGGATGAACCGATCGATGGGACTCAGCCGTTTCTTTTCCTTTTTTTTTTATATTTTTTTTTATATTTTTTTGCCAAGCCTGAGCGCACAAAATTGTCAAACAAGACCATTGCAGAAAAAAAAAGCAATATTAAGAGCCCCAACGACAAGAGTGTGTATATACTTTCAGGGAACATATTTATCATGTGATGTGTGTCAGTGTAATAATATTCGACAAGGGAGAGAGTCGTCAGTAGAGAAGGGGTTGTGGCAATAACGTTGACCATGAAGAGACCCTGGTGTTTGCAGTGGCGCACGTGCAATTATTGTAAGGCCAAGAAATACAGAAACATTGGTGGTCTTCGCACATACTTCTTTTTTTCACACATTCTGATTTTTTTTTTTATTTCTTTCTTTGCTTTCAATTTTTTCCTTTCATACCTTTTTTCCACTTTTACCCATCCTTTCTAATTTGTCCTTCCTCTCTTACTTTCCATGGCTGCCACCCAAACCGTTACCCCTCAAATCGCCGACGTTTCGCAGAATCCGTCAAGCACAGCCACCCCCAGCGATATTGAGTACACCAAGAAGGCTCGTCATGGCCACGCAAAAGACGTCGTCGACGACAGTGGCATACGGCAAGTCGCCGGCTGTTTGCCAATTGACCCAGTCAACAAACGTTTCCTTCTTGTCTCGTCCCGCAAAAACCCAGGTGCTTGGGTCATCGTATGTTACAGCAATAACGTTATAAATACCTGTGGCCCTTTAACACATTTTTTTTCTATTTATAGCCTAAAGGCGGCTGGGAAGCAGACGAGACACAAGAGCACGCCGCGCTTCGCGAAACGTGGGAGGAAGCAGGCATCAAGGGCGAAATTACTCGCCACATTGGTGTATTTGCCGAGCGGAACAAACGTGGCGTGAAAGCCAAGCATTGGATTTACGAACTCGAGATCCGCGAGGTCGTGAAGAAGTTCCCCGAAAAAAAGAAGCGCGAGCGTCGGTGGTTCACGTATGACGAGGCCCTACTCGCCATCCGAGCGGCGTATCTGCGGGATGCCATTCGGCTGTCGAGTCTGAACCCAGAAGTGCACCAGCACCACATGGAAGAACGTCAAAAGAACCAGGCATTATACAGTAGTCAGACTACACCCACCGATTCCGCTGCGCCCACCCCAGAACTCAAACAACCCTTGCCAAGCGACGCTGCATACGCTGCGCCCCTCCCTGCGCCCTCTTCGCCGCCGCATTCTTTGAATGGCCAGGATGTCCGTTCAAGCAAACAAAAGCTTGAGGGTCCCCCTTCACCGCCCGTCGATGCGCAGACTCCAAAAAAGTCCTTGGGCAACCAGCTCAAAGCACTTTTCAAGAAATAACCCCCTGTGATACTTGTGTTAGATTATTATCATTATTATTTATCGTCGTTCCTTGACAAAATAATGCAGAAACAGAAATGACGCGGTCAATGTGACTAAAATAAACATTCCTAGTCGTACCACGTCGCTCCAGAAAGCTTGTCCGTTAAAACCAAACCTTGCCAGGATGATTGGGCCCGGAATTTGTATGTCCGCAATTGACTTGTCGCGCAGGGTAATGTCCTTGAGCTCATTTACAATCAATGCTTCGTAGCCGTAGTTGAAGAAGCTGAGATATTTCATCCAACTGTCCATCTATATGTTAGCTCACGGAAAGTTACTTTCTGACATGAGTTCTTACTTTAAAAATACGGGAATATGATCTGTACCAGTGGGAAACAGAAAAGGGGAGCGAACATGAGCATGAAACATAAACAAAGCCGATCCAAAAAAAGAAAGAGCCATACCTTTGTTCAAAAGAAATCCGCCAAACAGCATGGAGAAGAGCATGACCAAACTTGCCAGCAAGTTGGCCGCCGCGACATTCTTGAATGCAGTCGCAAAACAGAGACACAGGCCGGCCGCCGCCAGATTAAAGAGGGTCAGGACGAGCAAAAACTTGCCAAACACAACCAAGTCCGGATTCAGGCCAATCATGTAGTAATTGACGGACCCCATTGCCAAGGGCGGGAACACGCGCAGTGGGATCACATCAAACAGGACTTTGGCCACAAAATAACTCGCTGGGCTATAATAGCCGTTTTCGCGCTCGCGCATAAACAACACGCGCTCCCGGTTAAACATGTCGAGCGCACTCGTTGAGGCAAAGCCAAGCAGGGCGCACATGAAGAAAAGCACGCCCAAACGGTTCTGGACGCCCGAGAGGTCGACATCGACTTGCCAAAAAAGGGTGCCCAGCAAGACACCCAGGACGACGGAACATACCATGTGCGCAAAGAAAAGGAACGGGTTACGGTACAGGTTGATGAATGTCCGGGACGAAATGATCGACTAATTGGAGTGAATACCAGTCAGTTATTTTAGGCATATCCAGAATCCCAATTGGCTTACCAGTTCATGAAGGAATTGGAGGAGTGACAAGGGCGCAGTGCCCTGGGTGTCGATCCAGACCGACCCATAGGGTCCCTGGTCACCGGAGGCGCGCTCAATCTTGGTGCGCACAAGCGCAGCTTGTGCAGAGGCTTTGTAAGACTCAAGGAGATGGTGGGCGTGGTTTGATTCGGACAGCATCGAGAACTCATTGAGATCCTGAGGGCCCATGTCACGCACCGCATCCGAGATCAGGTGCCGTGATGCATCGTCCTCGTCTCGATGCTGACGACTCAGATCTTCGAGCGGTCGCGTGCTTTCCAAGGACGATCGCCTGCTATGTGGCATGGCAAGCGATTGGTTGTCGGGTGTTTCAGGGACGCTGTCCGGGCGTTTCATCGTCAAATCGACTGATGAGGTTGGGTACCAGGGCCATCATCAGTACAGATAGATAAGACGCGGCATCTGCCACTTACTAAGATAATCAGCCACGTTGTAGTCGGTGGGTACAGGGAAACCAATGTCCTTGAAATAATGTGATGTCTGATCCGCAGGACCGAAATAAACGGTATGGCCCCCGGCCAGTAGCATCAAGGAATCAAACATTTTGAAAATATTCGAACGTGGCTGAATAAGAACAGATGAGAAAGGACCAAATTTAGAGCATACTCGAAAAGTTACCTGGTGGATGGTGACGACCACCGTCCGACGGCCCTGCTTGGTTAATCGCCGAAGACAGTCCATGACAACGCCCGCGTTATACGCATCCAGGCCGCTCGTTGGCTCGTCCAAGAACAACAGACTCGGACTGGTCACGAGCTCCTTGCCGATACTCACCCGACGCTTCTCACCTCCACTGATGCCGCGCTGTCCGGGTGAGCCGACCACCGCGTCCGCAATAGCATCCAAACCAAGCTCAGAAATCACCTCCTGCACACGCTGGTGCTTGAGCCGGACCGGCATGTGGCGTGGAAGCCGCAACATCGCGGCATACATGAGCGTCTCGCGCACGGTCAGCGTGCCCATCAAACTGTCTTCTTGGTCGACAAACCCAGTGATCTGCTTGAAGTCGCGTCGGTTCGGGACAACGCCATTGACCATGATCCGTCCGCTCGTCACACCACGCTTGTGCTTGCGGGCCAAAATATCCAGCAAGCTCGACTTTCCTGCACCGGAAGGACCCATGATGGCCAGGAGCTGGCCGGGCTCGACGTAACCGCACAGGTTGTTCAACACATGCTTGCCGCCGACGGTATAGCATACATCATCGAAGGTGAGTAGTACTTCTTTACGCAGCTGTTCGAGGATATCATTGGCCGCGTGCGGGTCGTCGTCGTCGTTGAGTTGTATCCGGGTGCCAAACATCTGCTGCTGTCGCTTGGCTGTGATGCGTGTGACAAGGTAAATGATCAGGCCGGCCATAAAGATGGCAAATAGGATGACGGATTCTGTGAAGCGCGAAAACACTTTTTCCTGGCAGGACTTTCTGTGAGAACGATGGTAGAGCGTCACCCTGTGTTTACCGGTGGCTGGACATCCAGGAAATCTTGCTCGTTGGCGCATTCACCCACATCACAGGCCAAATTGATATTGTCCGGAAATACGCTCACAAGTGTCGAATATTCTGCCCATGATGATAAGAATCATGGCATTTCACATCTGTGCTTCCCATGCCCTTTTTTTTGCTTACCATTATACCAGCATTTTTGGCCATCCTTGCAGTACCACTCAGAAGGACCCTTGACGTTGGCAACGAGTTCGGACATGTCTGAATTGCTTGTGTGTGAGCCCCAGTGTTCAATCAGATTCCATATACTTACCGACTTCCTTGCCACACATGAATGCACCTTTCATACAGCCACACTTGGCTTTGAGACATCTCCCGTGCACATCGTACTCTTCGGAATCCACTAATCTCGTATTAGCACTTTTAGCTAATGATCTAGTTACTTACACAAGGTTTGTGAACATTCGGACAACTCGCAGTAAAACTGCTCTTCGGCGTCCTTCCAGAATTGAAAGGTGCACTCTTCCTTCTCCCATTCGCATTGGAGGGATACGTGTGTATTATCGATCCAAGGGATATCTATTTGAACAGTTATGAATGAAAAGGAACAGGTATCCGTCGGTAGTTCATTTACTCGTAGTGTCACACCAAGCGTGCATGGACTTGAGACCAATGGCTGATTTAATGCAGGTCGCATTACTTCCTTTGATCCCTTGGCATACTTGGTCGTTTTGGCATACATTGCAGTTGACACCACCCCATCTAGTTATATTAGACCTCTTTTTAAGTATCATTTCACGCGAACAGAAAGCAGAGTGTATACCCGTTGTCACAAGCGCAGTGTTCACCCGTCCGAGGATATCGATCTGGGGAGGCCAAAGAGCCGCACAAAGGCTGTGAACAGTCGAGGCCACCTGCGCGACAAAAAGTTAATGAAGCTGGAAGGCTACTTGAATTGAGACAACAAACCCCAGCCAGCCGGGCAATGGCATACACCAGAAGAATCACATTGGCCTGCGTTGGTACATGTGTCTGTAGGCAGTTGGCAATTGAAGCAAGGAGGACATTCTGGGCATTGCCGTTTGGTGAGCAGACGAGTCATGCCTTGAAAGAAGAGAGTGTGGAGAGTGCGAGTGTGTCTGCGTCTGCGTGTATTCAAAGTCAGGGCAATGCCATCACCACGATTGGGCGCTATTCCTTTTGTGGCGTGACCGAGACAAACTACACCTGTTTATTACTTCTTCCCATTCATGCGTGGGCGCTGTTTCACCTCCTCTTTTTCCTCTTTCTTGTTTATTTGACAAAACCATGACACCTCTCGCCCAGCTAAAGGCAGATGACTTGCGGCTTGCAGAGACGAAGCCTTCTCTGATTGCCGTCAGCCCCGTCGTATCCATTCAGTCCGCGCTCAACCTCATGAAAGCACACAAAATCACCTCTCTTCCCGTCTTCTCACACGACAGCACCCAAATCGTTTCCATCATCAACCTGTTTGATATTCTCCTCTATCTCGTCGGCGGGAGTGACACGGTCAACAAAGACACTTTTAAACTCGATGATCCTGTCGAGAACGTGCTCGGCCTCGACAGCGATCGCGAAAGCTACTGGATGCACAAGACAGACAGCCAGGATGATTTGCATGGGGTAAATTTTTACACGTCTTGTAATTGCTATATCGCTTGCATCCACTCACAAATGTCTTAGACGTTGCGCGCGTTTGCTTCGGGAGTGCACCGCTCCTTGGTGGTCGACTACTCGCCGAAGAAGAAAGAGCCGTGGCTCTTATCCCAAACTGACATCATACGACACATCCGCGCCCACCCGGAAAGCGTGGCGCCACTCGACCTTCGTACGACCGTCGGATCGCTCGGCTTTGACAAGAAACCTCCTCTCGTCAGCGTCCTCGCTTCTCAGTCCGCTCTGAACGGGTATCGGCTGCTTGCCCAGAAAAGCCTGGGGGGTGTCCCTATCGTGGACGACGAGGGCGATCTGCTGGGTGATCTCTGCCTCGAGGATTTGCCGGGTGCTGACCTCGAGGTCGCCGAGAAACTCACCCTCCCCTGCCTTGAATACACAACGGTACACAAAAAAGCACTCCATGCTGGCTGATTCTCACCTTTTTTTCCTGGTAACACAGTGCCGACCCACAGGTGCCCAATTACCGACGGCGACCCCAGACACGCTCCTGGTCGACATTCTGGATATCATGCTCAACGAGGATACCCACCGCGTATGGATCACAAAGGATTCGGCATCGAAAAAGGTCGTTGGGGTCATCACCATGTCGGATATTATTGGATTATTACTCTAAACACGGAACATGGAACATTGTCTTTATTAATGTTTATCCATCACGGTGATCGCTACCGATCCCAGCGTCTGTCGAATGTATTCTCGCTCCACATCATGACCTATTCAAAGAAATATATGAAGTTCATACCAGTCTCCTCCTTTTATGTTATGACTTACTGTCTTCCACCTCGCCCCAACGGTCGATTTGTGCGTTCATTTCAACATGGGCGGCTTGGGCAGCTTGCTCAACCGTCCATGCGCCCTTGATGAGGGCAAGACCAATTAAGAAGCTCTTGGAGCTCATGACCGCCTTTTCAAATGCAGCCAGCTGCAATGCATCCATTTCTTCGACGTGCTTGCGCAGAGTATCGCGTGTCTCCTGGGGCTGCTTCACAGCAAAGATACCTGTCGTTGTGTTGATCTGGACATTGAAGGCTTCGCTGGCCCACGCAATCAACGGCTTCCAGTGCTTGTCCTGGAGCTCGGTCAGGACTTCGGGAAACTCCTCATGATAACATGTCGCGTCCGTGTCAAAGTAGGTCATGAGCTTGTCAATCACTTCTTCGCGCACGTTCGGGTCCTCGGCCCGTGCAGGGTCCAGCGCATCAAAGGCACGAGCGATAATCGAAGTCTGTTTTCTTGTTAATAAATAACTCTATTTCTTGTCCATTTTCTCGTGCATACCAGAGGAAGCGAATGGGATTTGAGGGATTCGGTCTGAGCTTCCCACTCGGCTGCGGTCAGGTACGCCAAGGGTCGCTGTGCAGGCGTGAATTTGACAACATGTCGACCAATGGGTGTGCGCAAGTTTCGTTGATCGAGCATCACAGTGCAACCGTCTGTTCTCTTTCTATGAGTACCCTCGCCTTCTTTCATTATGCCGGTCTACCTTGCTCCTCCTTCACCCACGCCTGCTTCCAGAATCGTCGCATGGTACGTTCAGCGCCTAACGAAATGTCAACCAGGGTGCAGGTAAGATCACAAAGTTATTTACGTTTCGCAGCAGCCTCGGCCTTGGCGTCGTCCAAAGCTTCATTGCGAAGGGTCGAGCATGTGCTGAAGCAGCGTTGTGTGGTGCGGGTGCGGAAAAGAGATCGTGCCAGCGATGCCATTATTATTATTACTTTTGTGGGAAACAATAAAAAGTAAAAGGCTGTCAAAAGTAGAGCTGCCTGACTTGCCAGGGCACTCAAAAATCTTTCGCCGACTCAACCTGTCAGCATGCGCTAGAAATCAGCTCCTTATTACTAGCCGCGGCCATACCTATCCACCAAGATCACACCTACAGGCTTATGTCCTCATCCTAAGAGTGTCCATGAACTATTTCATTGCTTGCGTCTATATGGTGCAAAATCCAATCTTATCTTCAACGATATAACACGGCTTACTTAGGGCAGGAAACCTGCTTATCGACATGATCAAGGTGTAGAATTTTTCCACCCCTTTCAGTCACCTCTTTGACTTGTGTAAATCATGATTTTTTGGTTTATTCTCAATCATATAGATTATAGCAGAGTGGTTCTTGTTTCTGTAAATGTATACTTACGATACGACGTGCGATAATCCATCATTGATGATGAAAGAGTAATAGAACTTGTGTTCATCCACTTTTACTCTATTATATCACATCACTTTGGACTACGTCATTTGGTCGTCTGTCTTGAAAATTGATATATGGATTATGTATGCTGCAGTCCTTTGTGACTATGGAGCAATACTCATACTGTCTACGCCGCGACTGGTATAGTAATAAGGCCCCTTCTTCTCGATTTCCAGAAGACGTAGAATCGAGATACTATAAAAGGTACTCGACAGCCATGCGCCGCGCTGCGGCCGAGGCGCACTGAAGCCCTCAAAATGACAGCTATTTAAAGATATATGGTTTAGAGACCCAGCCAGGTCACCATCCGAATGGTGCATTAGTCGTCTTCTTGTTATATTACATCACTCTTTGGCCCCTTCGTCATTGCTAGGTCTGAAAAAAGAAGATAATAGACATAGCCACGCAATTGCACTGTTTGCCAGCTAAGCTGCAACTTGCTTTCTGCTAAATCAGAATTACATCTTACCTTACATATCTATGGTTTCTGCAGGGCCATTATCACTGACATGTTATTGACCTGTCTGGTGATTCGAAAAACTGATGCATATTTTTTTCTTGGCGATGCTAAACAGCTTCCCACTTCAAGAAGAGCACAGGCAACCGTGCTGATCGCTTACGGAAAGATCACTCCGTTCATGGTAATGCACGTGTGGAGATTTTTTGGGTAAGCTGTTTAACGAGATGAGGATATAAAAGGACGAGCGAGCGGCAACAAAGTAGCAGAAATCGCAAGCGCTCTTTTGTCTTCTTAGCATGCGCCTTTCTATTACTCACTCTGTCGCCTCCCTGGTTCTTCTCTCGCTGGTGCATGCTTCTCCTGGGCAACTCTTTACTCGCGATGACTACAGTGGAGCCGTAATCGGCGAATTCAACAAAGATGCCGCCGACGAACTAAGCAAAGTTAATAACAGATATGCGGCAGAGGATAAGCAAGGAAATGATGGTGGTGAATACGCCAAAGACGTCGATGATGGAGGCGAGGATAATGACAAGGGTGGTAAAAATAACGATGAAGGCCTTGATGACAAGGAAAACGGCAAATCTACGGATGCTGTCAAGGATGACGGTGAAGGCAGTACCGTATACCAAGGTGGCAAGGGCAACGCGTTAGAAGACGGCGATAACCAGGATAAAGATAGTGATGAAGGCAACAGTAGCCACGTCAAGTATGATGACGAGGATGACATCAAGAAAAACGCCGAGCAAGACGGCAAGGGTAGCACAAAGTCAAACAGTGAAGGCAAGGACAGTAGGCAGTGATGTCAAGAATAACACCAGCGAAGATGATGAGAAGTAGAAGCACTCTCGCTTTGTCAATTGAAATAAAGTAGACAACGCTTGGGCAGCTTCATCAGAATCTTATTTTTCACATCATATTTGATGCTCCAGCGTCTCTTGCTCATAACAAACTATGTACGATGAATATAGCCGCACGACGCTTCAGGATCTAGGCACCAATATACCTACTGTATATACATATATATTTAGAGAGAGAGGAAGAGAGGGGGGCTGCCTACCTACCAGATCACACATATGGGTTCGCGATTTCCATGAAGGAAAACCGCTTCTTGTGGTCTCTTTTTCTTTCTTTTATCAGTGAAACTATACATCACAAATATCCTTTATAAACCCCAAAAAGAATTAACACGTCTCTAAACTGTCTCCTTTCCGTTTTTTCTACTTGCAAGCAAAACATGTGTATGTATTTGATAAGAAATGAAGCGGGAAAAGACTTACTCGATATGATACCCGAAAGCTGTTACTCTCCATGGCAAACCGGCACCCGACTTTCGACTCCCAGCCATCGTCTCTGGCAACCTTGAAGAGTTGTCATTGTCCGACTTTGAGGGAAAATATATCGTACTTCTCTTTTCTCCAAGAACATGCTACCAAGATGAGCCGTTTGCACCTAGCGTGATAACCTGGTCCCAGCGTGTTGCCGACTTCCAGGCCCGGGACACACAGCTCTTGGTTGTCAGCACCGAATGGGGTATCGTGGGAAATCAAAATATCCTGCTGACTTTTTTTTATAACCGCTCGCTTTGTATAGGAAGTTCCTGGACCTGGTTGAGTACCCCATCTTATGAAGCCGGTTTGGGAGAGGTTAAAATACCGCTTATTTTCGACAAGGATCACTCGCTCGTCAGGGCATATGGCCTTGCCGACTTGCAGGGGGAAGGAAGCAATAATCACGCGTTTCCGGAAGGTATGTGTAGTAAGCAGAATTAAAACAGGGATGCAGCAGGATTTGTATACAACGCGAACATGTGTTTTACTAAAGTCGTACAACATCGATGGGAATACATTGTATAGCTCTGTTTATCATTGACCGGGACCGTCTCATTCGCCATCTATCCATCGCTTACCAAACTTCGATCAAGGATACGCTCTGTATCTTGGACGCGCTCAAGAAAAAGGAAGTGGTGTAACAGGATCACGGTTGGGCTAATGCATAACTTTGTTGTAACCACCTTGGTGTCGAAAATGGTGTTGTCTTGTCGGGCACTACCTTTGTTTTTATTTTGTTCTTTTCTTGAATATGTCTGTGGTCAATGCGAGCTTGGATGGTGTGCTTTACATCTCGGCTCGTTTTCATTAGACAAAGGTTTAAGGTTTAGTGTGTAGATCAAGTGGCAAAATTGCCAAGTGCTCTGTCCTACCTGTGCCAAAACAATATTCCATAGTGTCACATAGGGACCCTTCGGTTATACATGATGGTTCTTAAGATTCTATACGGTTCCAGTACCATCATGAACCGCTATCTCTTTCATCTTCCCAGATATTTCCAAATTTCCGTGTTTCTGTATTGGGAACGACTATTGGCCTAGAAAACTATATGAATGATAGATACACGAGAATCTTATAGACGTCATATTATTCTCGATCCTATTTAGCGCGGGTGGTTCCGGGACCGTGGGCTGGTTGGCACCCATGAATTTCCGATATAGCCAAGTGGTCCAAGAAGTCCCTGCTGTGTGGTTTCGGTTTTTGAATCGGATGTATCTCTTGACTTACTTAAGCCATGAAATAAGTCCGCCACGTGCAGTCAAGCTCTCCACTTTCGATTCGATAAGCCTCGCTGATACAGACATTCCCTCGATTCTATGGAAGGCGGGAAACGGCTGTGTGGGCTGTAAATATGTCAAGGATCAAGATCCTCCCACAATTCTCTCCATGACATATTCTGTAAGACATAAATTCTGTAAAATCGACCAAAAAGGAGAAGGGCAATGTCCGCGGAAGGTAGGCATTGCTCAAGTAAGCAAAGGCCCGGAAAAAATTAACGACAGCATCCAAATAAGCAATGATCCGATTTTTTGTTTAGCGGCATCACAAAAAAAAATGGGAATGGTGTATGGACTGCCGCGGGGAGAGGGGATGGCTTTGAAAAATATAGGAAGATATGGAGTTATTCTATATCCTTCCCATGGAAGGGTAGCAGTGACCCAAGTACGAAGGATGGTGTCACAGCTTGGTTACGGAGCTTTCTTTGAGAGACGTTTGCTATGTCACCCTACGTAGATATGACTATCTGCCTTCGTAGAAAATCACAGCCGAAAATAAGTGAAAAAAATTTTTTTTTCTATACATGCTCCATTACCAAGATTTCTCACCCTCTCCAGATTTGAACTGGTTCTACACGTGCACAGAAAACTTAGTGCAGAATAACTCCGCGCCATCACTTTATCGCGTTGATTTTTCTCGACCCTGCAACCGGGGCCGAGACTTGGCCTATCGCAAAGCAGCCGCTACATAATAAAATCTCATTCATCTGTTTCTCATTGGCCGGGCCAGCACGGAAAATTCTTCGGGAAGACTGGGTGTCGTCTTCAAGTGGTTCCACCGAATTTCCCATTCTTTTCTGGCCTCAAGTTTCACAAGTGTGTGGAGAACTCAATTGGTCGGGATCTTGCGGGGTAAGAGAAGCCCGCACCTCATTCCCTTTGTGGGGGGTGGCAAACCTTACGTCAGAAGTGTCTTTGGTAAGCGAGCTGCCCCACAACTTTGTTTTAGTGCCTCAAATCTCTCGGCCCTGGCTATCACGCCATGATACAAAGACGTTCATTGATGCAGAGATCAAGGCCATTCAGCTTTATACCATCCGAGGAACATCGAGTATCTATAGAAAAAAGAAAAAGAATTAAGCATGCAATGTGTCAAATCTGGGCATGGAAAAAAAAAAGCCAGCCAAGAAGAACGATGGAAAAACTTGCAATCTTTGAACTTGACCATTTGGAGAGCGCGTGGGGCACCAGATTGCCCAATTCTGGTAAACTATAAAAGGGCAGCTACAAGGTGACAGACCCTGGTTTCCCGTCTTACTTTCATTCCTCATACTATGACTGACAGTATTAAACACGAAAACGAACAATCAGAGGATCACGACTCCTACGTCCCACCGCTCAACACTGGTGGCAAGTCAGCCCTCGCTGGTTTTATCGCCAATCCATATGTCTTTGCGACCGCACTTTTTGCCTCCATCGGTGGTATCACCTTTGGCTGTAAGTACCCGTATTTCCCACGACAGAAAATTGGGCAGAAAACAGAAAATACTGACCCAATTTGGACATCCTCTAGATGACCAAGGTGTCATTTCGGGTGTGCAGGAAATGGAGACGTTCGTCGCACGATTCCCCATGAACTCGACCGAGAACGGTTTTGTCGTCGCTATTCTTGAATTGGGTGCTTGGGCTGGCGCATGGCTCGCTGCCTACCCCGCCGATCGCATCTCGCGTAAATACACCATGGTTCTTTTCTGCGTCATCTTCTTGCTCGGTTCTGCCATTCAGGGTGGTGCTCAAAATATTGGCTATCTGATGGGTGGTCGTTTCGTTACCGGTATGGCCGTCGGTGCCCTGTCTCTCCTTGTGTAAGTTTCATTGAGTGTGAGAGTAACACATGGCTCATACGATATTTTTTTATACATTTTAGCCCCATGTATCAATCCGAAATTGCCCCACCTGAAGTCCGTGGCTCGCTCGTCTCACTGCAGCAGCTTGCCATTACTTTCGGTATTCTTGTTGCTTTCTGGATCAATTTTGGTTGTGCCTATATCACTGGTGAGGCTCAATGGCGTATCCCGCTCTGCCTCCAGCTTATCCTCGGTCTTCTCCTCGGTGTCGGTATGCTTTTCTTCCCCTTCTCGCCCCGTTGGCTCATGGGCCAGGGCCGCGAAGAAGAGTGTCTCCGTGTGCTGTCCAAGCTGCGTCGTCGTCCTATTGATGATCCCATCGTGCAGGAGGAGTGGCGCGAGATCAAGATCTCTGTTGAGTTCGACCGCGAACTTGAGGTTCAGCAGTACCCTCAGTACATCAACCAGGGCGCCAAGGGCCGCTTCATGATTGGTCTGATGGGCTACCGTGATCTTTTCCGCCGCGACATGTTCCCTCGTCTCGCTATCGGCTCCGTTCTCATGTTCTTCCAGCAGTTCTGTGGTACCAACTCGCTCATTTACTACGCCCCCAAGATTTTCCAGTCGCTCGGTCTCAACGGCTCGACCATCTCTCTCCTCGCCACCGGTGTCATCGGTATCATCAACTTTGTGTGCACCTTCCCTACCGTCTTCTTCCTTGATGTCATGGGCCGTAAGCCTACGCTTCTCGTCGCTTCCGTTTTCATGACGATTTGCATGGTCATCATTGCCATCATTTCCGCTCTTTTCGAAGGCAACTGGGAGAACAACCAAGACAAGGGCTGGGGTTGTGTCGCTCTTACCTACATCTTTATCGCCAACTTCGCCTACGCCTGGGGTCCCATTGGCTGGGTTATTCCTGCTGAGATCTTCCCTCTTCGTGCACGTGCCAAGGCCATGTCGATCACCACGTCTTCCAACTGGATGAACAACTTTATCATTGCCCAGATCACGCCTCCTATGCTGGCCAACATCACCTACGGCACCTACATCTTCTTCGCTGTCTTCTGTTTCCTCTCCTTCTTCTTTGTGCTCTTCTTCGTACCTGAGACGAAGGGTCGTTCGCTCGAGGAGATGGATGAAGTCTTTGGAGGCACTTCGGCTGCTCGTGATGCCGAACTCATGCGCCGTGTCGAGGCCCAGTATGGCGGCACTTATGTCCCCGCTGGACTCAAGAACGAGACTGCTTAAATCGTACCACTTTCCTATCTATCTTCCTACCTTTTCCATCTTACCATTTTACTACGTCTCCCTTCATGTCTTGCTCTTCTGTTTCTAGCCTGTATATTCTTCCCCATTTTTTGTAGTTTTTAGTGCATACCTATTTCTTTTTTAATTTTTTGGACGCTTTATATAAAGCCTTGTTTCTTCCTGGAACTCAATTTTGTTTGGTGTTCAGAATGATACAGCTTCATCCATGTACAACGAATTACAAATTAGCTCTTCACTACTTTTACTATATGAAACCGTCTCAAGTACTATCCCGCGCCAAGACGCTTACGATATTTGCAGAATGCAGCTTATTCTTGATGTGTGTATAACGTATCTAATCGAACAAAATATAATAAAGGCTAGATATGCCAAATCGTATACAAAATATCTATCCACAGAAGACGACTTCATAGTTGTCTGTGGTACACTGGAACGTACTGCTCTGATCGTCGTAAGCAAACCTAATATAAAGATAATTCGCGTTAAGTGAAACTCGTCATTAAAAGAAATTGGAAATACATACGAATAAGCATCTGGGCAAGCCTTTTTGACAGCGGAGGCTTGCTGATCAGGCTTGCATACATCGGGGTCGTCATGGTTACCCTTGCAGCAGGTCTGATCGTTGTTGTTCTTTGAGCAAGAGCTCTGGCAGGACACGACATTACCGGTCGAGTCCACGATGGCATACTCTTTCGGACAGTCTGGCACCTTGCATGAGGGTGAGCCGCAGTTGTACTTGCCATCGCCCCCACCTCCGCCTTTTTCGACGTTGATGGACATTTGCAAGTTGTAGCCATCCACCAAGCTGATATCGTAGAAGTCCTTGCCGTCCGAACCTTTGAAGAAGAACTCGGCGAGCGAGGCAGGATTCCCTGCACCGGGCACGCCACAGTCTTTGCTGCCGCTGTTGCTACCCGAACACTGGTGTCGACCCCAGACACGGCCGCCCCAGTGATCGTCCTTGGTGATACTCTGGCTCGACCCAGGTGTCAAATCAAAGCTTTGTTCGGGCTGATTGGCGCTCTTGCCGTTCGTCAGCACGCCCACCGACACCGTTTCCTTGCACTGATTCTTGACGTCGATCTTCTTGGAGCCGCCTCCGCCTCCGCCGCCGCCTCCACCGCCGCCGCTATCACCATCGGCGAGGATGCCGAGCGCTTCGACGCCGACAGGTCGCTGATTGGGAGCAGGCAAGGCCAGAAGGACGAGCGCAGCTGTCGCAAGGAGCTTATACATAGTAAATAGAGGACAAGAGAAAGCGAGCTTTATGATGGATTACATGGCTTGTTCATTTATATATTATCAAGGGCATGGGTGGAAGGGGTATGTGAAAGTCCATGAAATAAGTAGGCCGCACGCAAACTCCGCCTCAGGTACCTCGTATGTGTCAAAATTTAAAGAATCCTCGCTGCACACCGCAAATTGCGAAATAGTGAGTATCCCAACCACATTCTGTCCATGGATAACACATACAGTGAGGTATAAATGTACAATGCATGCGATGTGTATATTCAGTAGAGATGTGATAGATATGAAAAATGAAAAATAAAACGATAGGGGATGTATGATAATCATGGGTCCATCGAGCATGGGTCACTCCCTTTCTCTTGGAAGAGCCACCACCGATGGCTATTTTCTGGTCCAAGGCCAGCTTGAATCAGGTGCTGTAGGTTGCACGCGTCGACTTGAATATTATACCCGGTCATGGTGGATTCGATATGTTTGGCGAGAGTGCTTTCGCCAAATGAATTGAACGTGGGTGTGGTTTTGTAGAAGGTGAGCATGCGCACAAGGGCCGTCTTGCTCGCTTTGGCAAGGGAGTTGTTTTGCATGATATTCGACTTGAAGAAAGAATGTAAGGGTGAGCACAATAGCTGTTGGGTTATGTGAGATGGCTTACCTCGAAGACGTGCACGGCGTTAATGAAGTGGAAGAGAAAGGATCTGAAGAAACAGTCGAAGCCATGGTGAGGCCGCGTGCACCACTTTTCGCAAATGTACATGATGGCAACCGCGGCCTGGGTGATGTAGAGCTGCGGAATATTAGCTTGTGTTTTGAAAAATGTGATCCAGGCCTGGCAATAGTCGAGCAAGACGCCATGGAGCGCCCGCGCGGCCCAGATAGACAACAAGGAGGACGGATGGTGTACCGATGCTTCAAACTTGGCTTCGCTCGGGAGCGAGCGATAAAAGGCGTGAAGATCTGCTGAGGCGGGATGGGCCAAAAGCAATTGCCGGGCTACAATCATTTTCACGAGCGGGTCGTCGCGGTTGAGCGGCCAGGAAGCGATTTGGTGCTCGCGCATAACCGACGGCTGACCGTAAAATAATGGCACGAGCGAATCTATATACCACACATTCCAAAACAAATGTGTAGCTAATGTGCGCTCTGCTTCAGGCCATGCGCGTAGAGTATCAGGCAAATGCAAGTTGAGGGCAAAGCAGTGGCGAACGAGCAGGCCCAACTGGATAAATGCGCTCTGGACACGACCCACGTCGAGGTGGTACAAGGTGAGATATAGACGGTGCTGGATACCCATCAATGTGGGTTCGAGCTCGTCGAAGTCAGCACGCTCGCACAAGACATATGCAGCCGCTTTTGCTTTTGTGATGGACCAATGCGGGGGGAGAAGGTGCGGGTGATAGACGGCGGCGTGCGGGAGGGCGTGTGCGAGAATGGCGGTCACAAAGGCCTGCGGCAATGCGTTTGCGCAATAGCGTTGGGCGAGCAACGAGGGCCGATCCGAAAGCGGTAAGAAGCATTCTTCATAACCTGCCAAGAGTCGCACAATGTCCATGGACGTCAGCTCCTCTAAGCGTGGTGTCTGTTGGGTCGTTTCACAAGGGGCATGTTGTGCTGAATTTTTTGTAGGGGATTCAAACCGACCGAGGCATTTGAACGCGCAGAGCGCTCCTGCATCCACCGGGTCAGGCGGCAGATGCGGTTGATTGAAAGGGGAGAAGGGCGGGTGTGTTGTGTGTAAATGGCATAGGGCGCGGACGAGGAGGGCACGCAGTTCGTCCAGCGTAGTGATGTTGGTATGGATGGAGTACAGGCCGTCGGCGACGTGGGTGGGCCAGCCGTGTTTGGCAGCCCAGTTGACGAGACACGCTGTAGCTGGTGGTGCTAGTGTGGGTGGTTTGTTTTTTTGGACGACTAGGAGTTGGTTTTTTTCGTGTTCGAGGTCCGAGAGCTCTGACCACAGCTGCTGGATCTGCGTTTGCAGCTCTTGCATGCGCGAGCTGTTTTCTCGGCCGTAGGTATCATTGCTGTAGACACACTCGATCCGCCGCTGGTCGCACTGGTCGCATATGGGATGTCCTCGATTACAGCCGATCTGTCGAGCACGGCAGCTGTGAGATAAGAAAAATAATAAAAAATAAGAGGCGAGTGTGAGAGACTTTTTTATGGCTATTTAAGCTGACAGAAAGAACGTGCGCTGACGCGTGCATCTTCTTGTCTTCGTTCGTGTACCTGTCGCAAGCATAACCTGGCCTCTGTCGCCTTCGTTTGGACGCAGGTGGACTCGATAATGATGATGATTCAGTGTCCGTAGAAGGCGGGGAAGGGTAATTGGACATGAAAGAGGTACAACCCCAAAAAATGAAAAATGGAAAAAAAAAATAAAGACGAGAGAAAGAAAAAGGCACACGGTGGATCATCGGGGAGTTGCACCTATCATCGGTCAGAGGCCTGAGCATCCCCTGCGCGAGTAATAGCAGCAACCGCACTACCGGAACCACCACGTGCTTCATTATGACAATGCATTAGAATGGTAATTTTCTCTCTGGCAGGCAGGAACCACTTTGGCCATCAAGTCCCTTTCACGTATATCGGCCGTGGATCGTATAAGAGCTCCTGCATTGGTCCATAATAAGAAATTGGCATCCGCGGGAGCATGCATCGATCATGCTCGCCCAAAGTTTGGAGCATAAAAAGCAAGAAAAAAGGACGAAATTAAGGGTATGATGGGAGGATAGCCAGGTATCGTTGAAAATCATAAATGACACCTTCAACGCTGTTGACTATTTTAGCTTCGTCACATGGCAATGATAGGAGAGAAGCAATGATGGGTTCGTGCACAGGATAATAACCGTAAGCACGTACACGGGCGGTGCTACAAAAAACAGCGAAGTCTCCTACTTGTTGTGCCCCCATGATGACATGCTAGGAAAACAGGTACGCAGTAAAAAGTCGTCGAGAGAGTGAAAACGAGCGAGATCAATATATGAAGAAAGGAGATCAGACAGCAGTTATCTCTCTCTCCCGGTTCCACCCCCCTCTGACCCCCGGTCATGTCCATCAGCAAAGGCAGACATCGTCCCGAGGAAGAAAAAGTGCCATTACGTAACCAATATGTCCCCATCTGAACCCCGCACACAAAACAAAAGATAGATTCATTCCTCTCTCGCCATGAATTCGGCATTTGCACGTGATGCCACTTGCTATTAAAACCTTCATCGTTCTGGTGACGAGGCATATGCATAAATCGAGCATACTGCTTCCAAAGAGTCATAAAAAATAGAGACAAAAAGAGTGCAGAGAAGAAGATAGAAAGGGGAGAAAGCGAGCAATAGTAGAGTGTTCTTTTGGTGACAGAGGACGGAACGGTGGACAAACCCGGCTAAAGGCTGAGTCAGCTCTTTCTGCATATTGAAGAGGACCCTTTCACACTGCTCTTATTGCAGCGTCGATTACATATTTTTTTGTCTCTCCTCACGCAGCTTACACACGCGCACGGCATACACACACATATATACACACTACACGCACATTACTTATTTTATTATCACACACACACACGCACTTTTTTTTGTTTATCCTCCTTCATACTTTTTTAGACGATCCCCCTTCCTTCCTTTTTGCCCTTCTCTTTTTTTCTTTTATAGAAAAGAAAAAATGAGCAGCCGGAGCAGAAGTCCACCTTCCCAGTCGGCCAACAGTGATTTGGAGAATGCGCAGTCGGCACGACGAAAAGCGGTCATCGACACACGACGTGCGGAACAGAATCGCGCGGCACAACGCGCCTTTCGACAGCGTAAAGAGCGTTACGTAAAAGAACTCGAGAACAAGGTGCGCGACCTGCAGGGTCTCCAAGACAGAGTCGACAAACTCGAAGAAGAAAACGAACAATTACGACATCGCATTTGGGAACTCGAGCATCGCCCCCCACTACCTACAAGTTCTTCGTCCGTTGTCACGCCTACGACTGCTGCTGCCACTGCAACCACAACATCGTCTCCTTCATACCACCCTCTTTCCCACCCCCCTCCTCCTCCACCACCAGCACAGCCCCACCATCACTGGTCTCAGCAGCAGCAACAAAGTACTATACCACCGCCACCGCTTGCCAACACGAGTCCACGTGCAGACACTCACCACGCTTTCCACCCGCATCATTCTCAACAACAACAACAACAACAAACAAGACGCGATCCTTATTCACCTTCACCACCACCGCCTGCCAACCGTCCCTCGCCGCCTCTGCCACCGGACCAGCAACCACCTCCGTTCAAGGCAAGCAGCCATCGTCTATCCGACCAATTGCCGCCTGCCAAACCTTATGCGAGTCTTCAGATGGATCATTCGCCTTTTAGCAATCCATCGCAACCACAACAAGCCCAGCAAGGCGAGGGACGTGTTCTCGATGACCTTATGAGTATCCTGCGTACACGCCATCGTCCTCCCATTCCTCAGCACCTTGACCCTGACTCTTCCCCACCGCCTTCCTCTTCCATAGACTCAAGGAATATCTCTCTCCACTGACACGCTCGCACACTCGGTCTTTCGTCTCTTTTCTTTTTTTCTTCTTTATTTCTTTTTTTCCTGTGTTTAATTGCCAAGTGCATGCTGGCTCGCAAACTTTCGTGCCGCCTCCATGCCCTATAACCCAAATATATCAATGCTTTGTTCTTTCCGTTCACTCCTATCAGTTATTACCTGTTCATGGTACACCGCGCCCACCAAAGCTTCTAATGCGCTCGCCTTAATCTTCGTGTCCTTTGTGTGCGGGGGCTATACAATACAATACAATACAATACAATATTGAATAAGCTCGTCCAATTCATATATTCTTTCGTGATCCTTACGTGAGAGTATTGTAAGCCCTCTTGAAGATTCAGCTTATCAAACTGAGCAGCCAGACGCTCTGCTGTGACCGCATTCGCCGCGCTGTTCTCCTCAGCAAACAGTGCGAGTGCTCGTTTGCCGAGATACGCCAGTCGTGTGTTGCAAGGCACCTTGGTGTTTTCAAACGAGCGATGCGTCAGGGCCTGCTCCAAAATAGATGGCGTCTGGAATTTCACGCCCAGGCGTTCAGCTGCTGAGGCCGCATTGAACGAAGGCGAGGCCTTCTTGACATCGTGTGCCACTCGTGAGGTATGAAAGGCGCGCACACAGCCTAATTTACGGTTGAATGTCGAGTCATTAATGGGTCATTCGCATGGTTACGTTTTGGTGGATGGATAGGGTGATGCTCTACCTCGGGTAAGTGTCATGGACCGCAGCATTGTGTAGTATATTATTATTTTAGAGAGGACTGTGCGTAGTGGAGGAAGCCAAGTTGACAGGCCACAGGCGGGGTCCTACAAAAGTGGCTTGTTCCGAATTAGGGCAATCCCGAAGGAACATCTTGGGCCTAAATGAACATCATTTTTATAATTTTGCTCTGCAAAGCAACCATATGACATATTCTATGCGCTTCTCCTGCTTCACTTCTACCCGTCCAATTAGAGAAAAATGGAGTACTAAACAACAGGGTGTTAATATCTATCGCTGCGTACAAAAGGAAAATAAAGAAAATAAAGTGTCGCTATTTACTTGCTTCCATTAATATTTTGTGTTGACGGGCATTACCCTAGAACCGGCTCTTCCCGTGGCAGAAAAGCAACTTGGGAAGTTTCTCTACATATGCAGGTATCTACGTAGAGCCCACCGTCGGATACATACTCATCTACAGTCTTACGTATCCACTTCTTGCTCGGATTCTATGCCATCTGAAACTCCCGGCATACTCACAGTTAAAGAATTAATAATTTTCTGTGTTTCCTGTTCAGAAACGCATACTGTGTGAGCAGCAGAAAGTACGGTGATGGCTGTGGGTGGTTTTCTTTTCTTCTTACGCGGCTGCCTACTGTCGCGTTTGAATGCAAAAGATGCAGGGGCGTACGCATACAGAAGCAATACCTTGAGGGCTACATCGTTGCCCTATCCAACCATCACCCACATACATAAATGTGCTTACATGGCGCATGAGTTACATACTCAGTATAGTACTATGTAGGTCTTACTTTGATTAGATGTAACTTTGAAACAGCTGAAGGAATTTATATGCTTTTTCAATCTTAGGAGAAAAAGCCGTATACAGGAAACATGGATTATGTACCATGACACTCAGGTATCCTTAATCCTCCCAACGCCACATTTCAATATTCTACAAGTAAGGGACGGCTCAAATTCAAACCCCTTTTTCATGATGAGCAACTACCTCTACATAAAACACTACTTACTGCACTCCCTCCTCCTGCCTCTCCTGGAGTGTCTCGTGACGCCCATGTCGCATGCCAATTCGTCGAAACTAATCGCTAAAAGTGCAACTTGCAAATCATCGACTAATATTTTATTATTTTCACCACACACACTTTCAGTCTGCATGTGGCCGATTGCGGGAGATGCGGTCTTCGGTGCACATATCACATTTCCTAGATATCTGTTAATAGCAATTTGCGCCTACGTATCCTACTTTCTGGGCCTTGTCTGCATTTCAGCGATAGACAGGCATGCGACGTGCATGAACCATCTTGTTTCTTTGGTATATTTGATGCACCTCATAGAAATGTCGTAAGTAGACACAGGTGTGACACATTTTCTTGACGATAGTGATCTTTCTGTTTGGTGACCATTTGACAGTAGGAGGTACTGCGCACGCATTGCAGCCACTGAATAACTGACGTCGTATTCATTGTCTCTTCTATTAGTGGCCTTGCTCTTTGAGTCGTACAGGAAACTGCAAAAAGTAGCAAACCTGTTATGCTGCAGTGATCGAGGCGCTCGTTAGGCCGGATATAGCGTCCAATGGTCTCTTTATAGATAGGCGCCCCTTCTTCCTCCTACTTCGATTTTGCTGATAGCTCGATCGTATTTTTATTTTATTTCTTGATGAAAAGGAACCAATGAGTTCTGCACTAAAATAAAACCGTACAGCATGCAATCCGGCGCGTAAAAACGATGTGTGACATCAGGAAAGTAATACCTTGGTCGATAATCCCATTACACGCGACTGTTGACTGCTCGACTGTCTGCTGTCCCTTGCCGTCACAACGTAGTGCCTAGGGGTGGGAGCCAAGTCCCATCGATAGTACGGTAAGAATACGCAGGTGCTGGGGCATTTGAGCGAAAGCAATATATCGTTCACTTCGATGCGTGTGGGTGACCCATCTGATCGGTAGGAGCGTCCCCAAAAAATCCTCATGCAGATCACAGACAGCATATTTTTGAACGCACGCATACATACAACAAAACAAGTAGAAGGTGAAGAGACATCTAATAATTCGGTCCCACATCTGGTAATGGCATGGCCGTAAATAAAAATTTATGATTTTACTGTGCTTTCCAAGCGACGTTATTTCACTCCTCGCCATTATCATCATTTACGCACACTCAACTTAAAGATCATTAACTTTTTTTTTTGGACCCCTTAGTAGGACCGGAAAGTAACGTCATTTTCATCGCCGCACTGCGCACCTGCGCAGCCACCTGCCTTTTCGACTGGTCCACAGTCGGCCAAGCCCGGCCTTTCCCCATTCATTGACTTTGGTAGTCCTTCTCTTCTGATGAGATTTCGGTCCAAAAAAAGAAAGGGAAGGAAAGCAGGAGTTAGAAAGAAGGGGCATCAGAAAAAGTTTACAGAAAACGAAATAGAGAAACAAGAAAAGGAAGATCTTCAGCATACAGCACACGGTATGCATACCAGTTGACAGCATATACTTGGCCATTTCTCAGAAAGAAAAGGAAAATATATGTTTATTATCCTGCCCATACATACAGGTACGAAATGATCCATCTACTGCATGTGATGAAAAAATGGTGTCTCTCTTCTGTGTAATACAATGGTGAACAGGCAGGAATGGATGTATTCATGAGAGAGGATCGATAAATAAATGAAATGTATATAGTAGATCAGGCCTTGGTGGAACTTGCAGGGCTGCTGCCAGGGCTACTGTGGTTAGTTGGGAAAGCACTCTTGAGCTTCTTGAAAATCGTTCGTTTCTTGTTGAATTCCTTGTTATTGCCGGACGGCTTCGTGTCCTGCTGTTGATGGTTTTGCTGCCGGCCCATAATGGAAATGATGGGGGTCTTGGAGAGGAGCGGTGTTTTGGTCGTTCGCGTGGGTCGCTGCTGCTCTGCAGGCCGGACTTGATTTTTGCTGTAGATGAAAAGCGATGAACACAATGTCAGATACATGTTCACATACAGATTTGTGTATGATTTTGAACTTACTCTGCGTTTTTCTTAAGATCAGGATTGATGATGGGTCGCGTGCGCTCCTTTATATCTATGCAGCGATCTCGTGTATTGGGTACACGAGAGCATCGAGTATTGCGTGCATTCATGTTTTCCTCCTTGTTGGCGGCCGCAATGCGCTGCTGTTGGCGCTGCTGCTGATAAAACAAAAATCGTTTTGCCTCTTCCGCTTCATCTTCAGGCGTCACCGGTGCACCGGGTATCCAGTGCCAATCTTGCTGGGCATGGTCCAATTGGATGGGGTGCTTCTTTACCGGCAATTCAGGACTGCCAGGGCGCTCCACATGGGCAAGTTCCGAGAAAGAAATGACCTGGGCGCAGTGAGGTCCGTGGTTCGCTGTGGTATGATTGCTGCTAGCCGCAGTCGAGCTCTCTTCGTTGCTATTGATGCTGCTCAGATCGTCAATGTCCACGATAGGTAGCATATTGCGTTCATGTGGACTTGTGCTGTATCTGCGGTCGTGATTGCGCAAATAGGCAGATGATCGATCGCTTTCGACTGTACTTTCGAAGCCACTGTCACGCTTATAGTCAACTGCAGGTGTGTCAGTCGTATCACGAAGAGAAGACCGTTCTGGTTCAATCGGCGATGGGACGGCTGTCGCAGGTGAGTAGGCATCGCTGCAGTGGTTGAGAGACGCGCCGAAGGTGGTGTCCGTGGTGCTGGTTTGCATGTGCGAGCGCGTGTCAGGGCAGCCCACATCCGTGCGTATAATTGGATTTAAACGCAGCAGCATTTTTCTCAAGAGAGTATATAAACAAAGAGAGAAAGAGTGCGAGTGAGGGTGGATGGGTCGATGTATGTGGTTGAAAAGCTAAGAAAGAAAGAAAGAAAGAGAAAGGGAAACAGAAGAAGGGGTTGGGGATGCTGCTAAATGGCTGTCGTGAGGTGGAAAGGCAAAGAATGCGCGATGCAGCAGAACGTACGCCACAGGATTTATATTATCAACACACGCAGCAGTCTTCGTGGGGAATCTACAATGACAGCCATTGGATACTTGCCATGCGTGCGTGATCCTGCTTCTGCTGTTGGGCACGACAGCAGAAACAACAGCCGCACATACACACGCCCTCCCCCAAATCGACCGCATCGAAAGCGTCCGAACCTCATCCCCGGGTGGAAGCGAGGAGAGCAGGTACTTGCATCCTACTTCTCTGCCAATGTATATGGCACCGGTGTTGAGAAAAATAAGGATACTTTTCTTTTCTCAGCTTTACGTTATACAGGAGTGGGGGAGTTGTGCCTTGTGCGGCAAGCTGCATAACCTTCGATTTCTTCGATCGAGTTATCGGGGGTGATACATACGAGCTGTATACTATATCAAGTTTATAGTATCTTTTTTTTATCCAAATAGTCCCGTGAAGTGCCATGTATTGTATGGGTGGCGACTAATCATATATTGCCAAGGGGCCATCGCGGGCGGGGGGTGCCTAAAGATTCATCTCCCTATATCGCACGGTTCGAAAGCAGAATGCTGGGCTACCATCATTTTAGAGAAAAAAAGCAAACTCAAAGAGGGGCCCTCTCAGGGGCATACAAAAAAGCACCACCCACTCACACACTATGTTATATATATGGAGAGCACTGAGCAGGTAAATGAAAATGATACCAATGAAGCGGACTATGATCTATGTGGGTGATGTATTTCGACCAACGACTCATTGAAAAATAGTTCATAAAGCCTATCTTAGTATCCTCATTCAGGTACCCCAAAAGTTACCCTGAGCGAAAAAAAAAAAATCGACGCCTATTATGGTGCTGCCCAATGAGAGCGCAAAGAAAGAGCAAAGGACAAATCAAAATAGTTTCCTAAAGATTCTGGTGGTGCGAGCATCGGACATGCATTGTTTGTATTCCTTTTTTTTTTTCGCGTCGTCTCATCATCTCAGCGGTATTGTAGCATCTAAAACAGCTCCAATTCTCATAAAGTACACTTACACTAGAGTGTCTCCCCTACACTCCCTCGCCATCAACATGAGATGAGGCGTGAACGACATAGTGACGGTGTGGCGAAATCGCTCACATTTGGTTCCTTCACCACATCTATAAGCAAGGATACCTTAGGCCCAAGCCAAACTAAAGCTCATTTGATGATTATTAGGCGTTTTTAGATAGGCAAACAAAGAGCCAGACTTGGGAACAACGTATTATTTTCCATGACCACTGCCAATTGCGTTCATGCAAAATATACAGAAAGGCGAGCTTTTCGTTTAATCCTTGTTGATAGATTATAGCGCATACGCACACATGTATTCTGTGCACGTTATGTACAAATCAGGCTCATAGAGTGTTCAGCCAAACCAAATGCTTGAGTGGTGGGAATCCGTAAACTTGACATTATCCTTATTTGTACAGAGAGAGAGTGCGCTTAAAAGTTCTTGCTCGTTCGGAGTACATTTGGTCCAACCTAAAAACAAGACGAATCATGCATTGCTTTTCATACAGTACATACTACTACAGCCTAACTTTCTTTTCATCGACTAAAAGACAACGTATGCATGCAAGAAAAGTCATTAAAATGAGATCCTGTAGATATTCACGTTTGATCTTAGTACAATTTATGTTTTCGTGGGTATGACTAATAATGGGGCCTCTTCTCAGGGTGGGATGGAGCCAATCACAGTGCGCGGGATATATGAGCGAAGAGAAGAGAAAAAGCATTAATCTATGAATAGGACACCTAAAAAATACATACTATCTGAGTCTGTATCCATTGCTAGTGCGTGTGATGACTTGCTCTGTGCACCTCTGTGGAGAACTAGAAGAATAAAGCGGAAACGGGTTTGTGAAATACAAGTTATCTGAGAATGAAAGTACAAGTAAAGGGTCCCCAGGGAAGTGAGAGCGAGGGAACCATCCCGCGGGGTCTAACCTTCAATTACCTAATACTGCTACCTTTTGAAACAGTCGAACATTTCTTCCTCTTTCTTCCTTTCTTCCTTTCCATATACCAAATTACAATGTTCTTTGATGACAAGAGACCATTGACAGCAAAAGAAGCCGGTCTCTCGGCCCAGGACTCTTCAGGGAGGCAAATAAGCCTTCTCAACGATTCCGCTGCTGCTGCTGCCGCACTTGAACCCGCAACTACAACAACAAGCAACAACAGCAATAATATGAATACTGACCTTCCTCCACGACCACCCTTTCCTGAATACGACTACGGTGCATCACCACCCTCGCCCACCTCTTCGTCTGTGTCCTCTTGTGATGAGAGTAATCACAGGAGCAGTGCTGATTCTTCCGAGGCTATTACTCCTCCCACCTGGGCATCCCCACAACAACAATTGCAACTACAGCAACAGCAACAACACCAGCAAAGTCTCAAGGCGGGCGGAGGTGGTCGACGTAAATACCACTGTACCGAACCTGGCTGCAACAAGAGCTTTACGACAAGGTAAAAAAGGAAGAAAGATTTTATATATCTGCTTTTTGCCACCTTTTCAAGCCAGAGTGTAACCTGTCTTTATATATAAATAGTGGTCATCTGGCGAGACACAACCGTATCCATACCGGCGAAAAGAACTTCCCTTGCCTGTTTCCAGGTTGTCAGTCCCGATTCTCTCGCCAGGACAACATGATGCAGCACTACCGCACACACATGTCACCCAAATCGAGGCGCACACAGCGCAACAAGCCTTCGGCTTCGAGCCTTTCGACGCTTGCCCACGAAGAAGTTCGGCCCCGTCCTCGTTTGCACGCTCACCACCGCATTCGGTCTGATCCGTTTGGTGTCGATCCCCCGCTGACCATCGACCAGCATTTGAGCAATTATCATCGCTCACTTAACCCTCGCCATCCGCCATCACCATCACCCCTTCAACAACAACAATCCGCTGCAACAGCTGTTGGCGCTGAGCGTCATCCTTCCTCTCCTTCTCCACAACCTGACCATTCTGTATCAACGGTGCCTTCTTCAGATGCGCCCGCAATTGCACCACCCGCACCACAGCAACCCACCCCCGTACAACAGCCACGACCTAGTCAGCACCATCATCATCCGCACGATCCACCCCAACCTTTTTACCAACATCGTCCTTTGACGCTGTGGAAACCCACCACGCAACCGGTAGAGCTGCCCTTTACCCTGTTGCATCCTCCGATGAAGGATATTGAGACCCTTGACGAAGAGGAGCAGCAGAATCTGCTCCAGCTTGCCAACATTGTCACCACCTTTGGCTAGAAGAGAACGAGATGGCTGGACTCACTTGTTCCTATTTCTTTTGTTTATTTTTTTGTACAGATTTTAAACCAAATATACGAGCACTTTCAGTGCTTTCTTTCATATTTCCCTTTATTCACTAACTTTCATAACGGAGTATGTCGGATTTAAAGGTCTTTCATTTGGACAATTTGAATTTAGGGGTGTTCCTTGATCGTTTTGACAAAATTGGGGCTTACATAGGAGCATAAATCGGTTACGGTACCTATGTGCATTTCGCTCATATGTTGCCAAAGGAGAACCTAATGCACGCCGTATGACAAGGTCTATCATCGAATTGAGAAGGCATGAAAAGGACGCCTACCGTGCAGCAGCCATGTACGTACATTTTATTTATTCTAAAAATGACGGAACAGCGAATAAGCGTATGTTCGCCATCTTCCCCTGAGCGCAAGGAAGCACTGGTTGTTCGAAAGCCAGTAATGTTGGCTGACCTCTTTAACGCCGGATTCCACTCTGTGATATAATTTCCCTACATAATTCACTAGAAGATACAAAAAAGTGGAGTATGACATTTTTATCGATTTTTAACAAGCATACTATGAAGCTTTAGGTTACCACATGTTTTCAGCATTATAGCCGCGTTATTGCATGGTGAATATAACAGCACACGCATCTTATACCGGCAATGAAAAGTCAGCCGACTGGAAGTTTTTTCTTCTTCGGCATTCTCGCATAAGATCCAGATATAAGCTGTCACTCGGGACACCGGCCAGTCTCAGCGTGCTAGTATTTCTATACATATCAGGTCATCCATGCATATTTCTGAGTGGTGGTCTACGTTGGAAAAGTCAAAATAGCGCGGAGTTGAGAACATGACGTCAACGAACTTCCCTACTCTCAAGAGATATGGTGTAAGCCTTGGACAAGTTTGCAATACGCCACAACCTTATTGAATGCTCTATACTCATTTTGATGTATTTTTCAGATATCCATAAGCATTTATTTTTAACTCTAGTAGTCTCTTGACAGGTCGGTTGACTTTTGTATTTCTATGCGTGTTACAAAGGAAGTAGATAATAAATCTGAAAGAAAGAGAGGGAAAGAAAGAGGAACGTAATAAATGAAGCTCGTCATCTCGTCGATATATCTCGAGATAAATCCTAGGACCCTTGCTGGCAGCAGCTCCTCTCCTACTGGAACCTAAAGTAATTCACATTACCGAGAAACAGAATGCCATTTAGTCGTGCCCACAAGTTGGCGGGGGCTCAAGAATCAACTTTCGGACGTGGAAGTACGATCGGGGGTTCAGTATCCTTAAGCGGGCTCTGTCAAATTCCAATGTTTCTGAGAGGCGGTTGCTATGCGGCAGCTTCCATGGTGACAATGGGCCGTATGCTTGCGCAAGAAGATGGTGGCTGAAAGTTCATTTTGCCTTCTTGTTCTTCTGACTTGAAGGCTGAAGTAATAAGCCAAAACACCAATGAATAACTTTAGTCTAAAATGAAAAAAAAAATTTTGTGCAAGTCACTTGCGGAAAGCGATAGCCTATGAGTTCAAACTACATAATCTCGATTTTCGAAGCTTTTTTCCATAGAGCAGAGTATATTATACTTATATACACTAGACTAAGCAGAGTGTTTATATATGTTGATATACACCCTGAAAATAATTGACAAATGACAAAGCCTAAATAAGGACAGAAAGAATAGTCGTCCTTCCTGTAGCTGTAAATTACTAGTGAGGAGCACACAAATTTGGTTTTACAATATATTTCGCACTGCTGAGGTTCCCCAATCAGCTTCATGTCGGATCTACTGAGGGTTCAAGCAGTAAAGTTTCGCAGATCATAAATTGAATCGCTTGAATCCGCTGTTTCGGGTCCTTGTTATGCGGGAAAAAGCACTCATCCACCAATCCACCCTGCTGCTCTGCTACTACGAGTACATCGTACATCGCATCCGTCAATGCACCCTTTGTACAAAGAAATTTCAATTTTTAACGAATGACACATCAACGCCGTGTTGTGCTTTTCAGGCGCTGCCGATGCCTTCGCCGTATTCTGTTCGGGCGCTCTTGCAAAGGTCCGCCGTTTTAGACGTGGCTGTCTCAGTCCACTGTTTCTGCGTAGAACGAAAGAAACATGGGCTAATAAATCAAGTCCCAATCCTCTATTTCTCTGTGGCAGCGACTTTGCTGCTCAAAGCTCCGCGCGCGATCTGAAGAATAGACGGTGTAACGTTGCAGCGCAATACGGGCTCCCGGACCATCATCATCTGATTTTATGGATTAAGGTACGAAAATGTCAGTCTTACTTTGGACCGGACGAGAATGCAGCACACAGCCCGTTCCAGGTCATCCAGATATAACCTATATACCTTCTTCTATGCGGACTATTCAGATATGATAATGGTATATTCCAATGAAGAAGCAGCGTAGCTTGGGGACAGATGAGAGGGGCCGGGTTCCCTGAGGTATTCAAAAGCGACAAAAAAATCACGTGGTGGTGTATCAACATTTCAATTTCGTGTACCGCGCTTGGCGGGACTGATTTTAAAGGAAGTGCCGACTATTTTTTATTTTACAGGCGTTGAGACGATTCTTCCTTTCATCTAAGCATGCCCGTTGCAGTCCAGCCCACAGTGATTCCTCCCATCAATGAATATGACCTCATTGTGGTGGGTGCAGGTGTCCTTGGCTCAGCAGCTGCCCGTGCCTTTGGTACTGCCGGCCGTCGTGTCTTGCTTCTCGAACGTGATTTATCCCAGCCCGATCGTATCGTGGGTGAATTGTTGCAACCGGGTGGCATCAACGCTCTTAAAGCGTTAGGTCTCGAAGGTAGAAAGGAAGCAATATAAATTTTGTTCTGTTTTGACTCGGGTGGTAGACTGTATCGAGGGCATCGACGGTATTCCTTGTCAAGGCTATGCCGTGTTCAAAGATGGCAACATGGTCGAAATCCCGTATCCTGTCAGTGAGGAGACAGGCGCAAAGACCCTCGGCAAATCGTTTCATCATGGTCGTTTTATTCAAAAACTGCGTGATGCTGCCAGCTCTACGAAAAAGTAAAAATTGTAAAATGATAAGATACGCAGAAGCATTGATAAGTTGTAGTGTTACCGTCATGGAAGCAACAGCAACGGCTCTCTTGCGCGACGAGGACGAGGACAAAGTGATTGGTGTAATCACCAAGGGCGATATTGAGGAAAAGGTATATCTGATTCAATCAAACTTTCTAAGTCGATTGACAGTTCGAGTAGTACTATGCTCCCCTAACCATCGTCGCCGATGGTCTCTTCTCCAAATTTCGCAAGGAATTCACTCAGAAGTCACCCGATGTCCGGTCCACCTTTGTTGGGTAAACAAATGTCTTTGAAAACGGGACACCTTTCTCAACGGTATCTGTTCTGCATTTGGCATGAATTTTTCATAGCTTCGAGATCCAGGATCTGACTCTGCCTATGCCCGAGCATGGCCATGTCATTCTGGGTAAACCCGCGCCAGTACTCATGTATCAGATTGGCTCGCATGAAACGCGCGTTCTTGTCGATGTCCCTGGCACTCTCCCTTCGCAGTCCAATGGCGATCTCAAAAAATACATGGAAAACGTGGTTGCGCCCGAGCTGCCAGAATCTATACGGGTAAAGCTCAGAAATGGCGTCGGGATTGCGTTACCAGTAGACTCACATGATGGAAATTTACTTTCACTTAGCCAAAGTTCATTGAGGCCCTCGAGACACAACGATTGCGATCCATGCCCAACAGTTTTCTTCCTCCGTCAGCAAATCAGACCAATGGTCTGATCGTCCTCGGAGATGCAATGAATATGCGCCATCCTTTGACAGGCGGTAAGGGCGTACAGTAGGAAAAAAGAGAACTGGTCGGCTTACACTCAGAGTATAGGTGGAATGACAGTGGCATTGAGCGACGTTGTCCTGCTGCAAGAACTCCTTTGCCCGGAGAATATACCCTCTTTCACCGAGACCGACGTTATCCTGCAACAACTCAACGTCTTTCACTGGAAACGCAAAAACTACTGCACAGCCATCAATGTGCTGGCCATGGCGCTGTATCGGCTCTTTGCTGCCAATGATGGTACGTTTTATTTTGTATAGGAGATTGGGTTAGGAGAGGACAGAAGCTCATAATCAAACATTTAAGATGCCGATCTTGCTGTCCTGCAACGGGGATGCTTCGAATACTTCCAGCTCGGAGGCGAGTGTGTCAATGGGCCGGTCGGTCTCCTTTCTGGCCTGACCCAGCGACCGATGGTGCTCGTATACCATTTCTTTGCTGTTGCCTTCTACTCTATCTGGGTCGAGTTCAAGGTCGGCGGGTGGCCCCAGGTGCCGCGCAACATCCTCCGTTTCTTCACTGTTATTTATACTGCATGCGTCACCATCTTGCCTTATTTATGGAGCGAAACCCAGTACTAAAGTTACCACTTATTCACTAATTGTTCTTATCTCTTATTATTCATGTAAACTCGCTCACTTTGTCTCCCTTTATTTTCCTCTTCTCTCTTCCTCTGTCTTGTCTGTAATGAATTAGAAACAAACTGCTTTATTCTCGTTTCTGTGAAATGTATACTCTTTGGGTTTCCCCAAACAACAAAATTGGATGCGCGTACGTAGGAGTGGGTGCATGTGTGTTCAAAAGAAAGGGATAGTATGTGCATGTAAGGTTACAACAAGGAAATTAGCACTGAATGACCTCGGACGACTGGACGTTGGTGTTGAGGATACCGCCCTTGAGCAGGTTGTTGAGCAAGCCCTTGGTGCTGCCCTCGTTGTTGCTACCGCCCACAGATTGCGAGCCGCCTTTGCCCTTGCCGCACTGGATCGTCTTGGCCTGCTTGATGTTAGTGTTCAGCAAACCGTCCTCGAGGACATTGTTGAGGAGACCCGAGGTGTCACCCGCGTTGTTGTTGCCGCCAGCGGACATGTGATGACCGTGGGGCATAGGGACAGCAGCGGCCGAGAGGGCAAAGAGAGCAATGGTAGAGGCGAGGATGAACGAGGTCTTCATGGTTGGTAGTAGTAAAGTAAGGTGAATGAGAGGGAGGTATTAGGAAAAGCGAAAGGAGCTGGATGCGGGCTGGAGGAAGCTTGGAAAGAGAGAGAGAGAAGTTGGATATAGACAAACAGCAACTCATGGACCTGTTCTTATATACCTTTCCAAGAGGTGACCCCAGAATCATGACCCCTTGAACTGTTGCAAGCTTGCAAGTATTTGCCTTTTCTTTTTGACGTCTCCATTATGCTTTCGTCCCGCACAAACCTGCTGCCTCCTATTTTTTTTTTTTTGGCAGGTCACGGCTTGATTGGCTCTTACTAAATGAAGTGTCGCTACGGGTGCTCGTTGCCACATGGTGCCATTGACCCTGAAGAAGAAAATTCGCTTGTCCCTGACTAATTCTGCAGTGTATACAGTGTCTACATGATGTCGCAGTTATACTGTTTGGTACCTGCATCCCTTTCAGACAGTGCACACACGTTTAGACCAAGTGTATGTCATGCGTCTTTGCGGCAAAATGATATCGGCAATGCTTTCCTTGCAATTGTATTTCGCTTTGGACTACGCAAAGGTAGATAAATTGACATAGTATAGTAAAAAAATATAAAGTCGACCTCCTTTTACTGCCCATCAGTCAGGAGTCCCCTCCAAGAGATAATAACGCGGATAGAGAGAGACGTTGTACGACTATGCTTCTCACTTTTTTTTTTTTTGCTGTTACTCAAGTTGACTCCTTAACATCTAACTATACTACAGGCATAGGTCCAATTCGGCGTTTAACTTAACACAGACGTCGTGATAGTCGTCATAGAACTCGTTATGAATAGCTTGGGTTTCCTTCTTCTTGGTGAACCGTGGTGACCTGTTACAATACGCGCCCTCTTTTGAGTCCAAACGTACATCATGCTAGCTTCTTTTCTATGCTTACCGAACGTCATACAAGGCCTGCTTCCTATCCAGTATACACAGATTCCGCACAATGTTATGTTCAAGCCCCCTGCGTCGGCCTGCTATGTTTAGAAATTCGAGCGTGTTTCGAACTATAACTCAAGTTAAGACACACAACCCAGCTAGCGGTAGACAAGTTAAACTCACTTTGCGCGTCGGTCGCATCGACCCCTTGTTGTTGTTCGAATCGGTTCCGCACGCGTCGCCGAAGCGCTTCTTTTAGGTCATGGTCATACTCGACTGCGGCGTACCCTGCCCGTAACAGCGCGCGATACAAGCTCAGCTTGCCACCTTGCGTCGTAGCCATCGTTCGTGATGTCGTACTGTAGCATCGCCTAATCATGGGGGCATAGCTTGCAACATGAGCGAACATGAATCGTGTCAAGAAGTATAAAACACCGAGGAAATTTTTTCCGTCGCATAAGCGCGCGCGGTATGCCGCGTGGTTTATTGAGGCTGTCTTTTAGTTAAAACTGGCCCGCACGGTTGGTTCATGCAAAAATAATAGTGTTTGCACTCACCCTTCGCATGGTAACTATAAAAAAAGGCCCCTTACTTGCACTTCATTTGGATCATGCTTCCGAAAATAAGAATTTTCAAGGAGTGCATGTACCGGAAATGAACATTTACTCTTTTTTAATGCTATTTATCCATTAGGTCCGTCAACTAGAACCCTCGCTCGTATGGTTTGACGTGTTGTGAAAAAAGGAGACTAAACTAGATCTGTCGCCATTGGTCGCCTGCAGCTGCCACGAGCTTGTTGAAGCAGTCGTCGCGTTTGATCACATTATCAAAGTGGAGCTCTTCACCATCCGCAGTCGTCACATCCAACCCGTTCGTGTGCCAAACCAGGACGTCGATGCTCTTAGTCTTTTTTACGCCCACGATGTCTTGCCACAAATAATACACCAGGATACGCCCACCTGTCACACGCGACGTGCGGAACTGGAAACCAGTCGAAGTCAAGATGATCCGGCCTGGAATGCTGCCCTTGTAGACACAACCGTACACTACAGACTATTTAGCCTCAGTCCGAAAAGTACCCCTTGAACCTTACTGTCATACACCTCGCCGTCATCTTGCGCGTTTTGTCGCAAGTCGCGGCTGGATTTCCGTTCAAACAGGTTGGACGCACTCCCCGCCGCCTCGCGCAAGCTTCTTCGGCCTGAGGATGACGCCGTGCTGTCTGCATCTGTATTATCGTCTTGATTTGTCGTGGCATGATTGAAGCGTTCGTCCAGGGCCTGCTTAATGCTACCCGCAGCGGCACCCGCCACCATGACGGCCAGCGTCGCGGCGGTGGAAGTTGCTTTCCCATTCTCGGGCTGAAACTCGCTATTGCTGTTGCTGTGGACGCTGCTTGTCGGTGACTTTGGTTCTGGGTTAATTTCTGGCATCGACTTGCGGAAGTGGTGGCGGTGCGGGCGTCGTTCTTCTGGTTCGCCTGTGCCGTCTTGACGTCGTAGACGGATGACCTCCATCGCATACTCGGTGTCGTTGGGCACGCCCCACAAGAGCCAGTCAATCACGTTAAACACACGCCGATACCGCGGGTAATGTGAGCGAAGAGCCTGCAGCACAAAGAACTCGAAACCAATGTAGAGAAAAGCAAGCCTGGTTGTATACCGCAGCGGGAGGATAGTCGAGAACAATGCTGTCACACTAAGTACGAGTAGTAGCAAGCGGGTTTGTCTTGGCCGTTTCCAAGTAACGAGGCTAAACGGAACTCCTATTAGTATGTATAAAAGAAGCTAATTTGATAGGACTCACTTTTTGAAACGTTCCAGTCTGTCCACCAGGTCAATCAACTATGTAAGTACAACGCATCCGTTCGTTAGTGCCCATGTCACCAGGACCTTTTTTCTCTTTCTGCACATACCATCAGCTGGCCGGTAGGCCCATATCTTGACTTGATGTCCGAGCGCCAATCGTTCATTGACTTTTCTTTCAGGACGCTGAATCCATAGTAAGGCTGTTCGATGGCTTCGCTTCGCAGCTTTTTCCAAAACTTGAGGTTTTTGCCCCCTTCCTCTGAGGCGGCTGAGAGCGCATCGATTGAGTCGTCTGACATGTTGCTCGCCAGGGCCTCGACACCAAACTGAGCAAAAAGCTCGAGACGAACCGAGATAATGTAGCCAATAAACGCTACCAGGCAAAAGGCAGGTATGAGATCATAGGACCAAAGCAAGATGTAGGCCTATAAAAGAGGGTGTTAGCTCCATGATTTGTTTGTCACTCAGTCACGTACCAATAAAATAGCGCCTGTCAGCCACCTGTTCTCCCACCGGTAAATGCGTCGTACGCGTAGCGCGGGCTCTTTGAAGGGCAACACCATCGTGTAGAGCCGGTCGACACCGCTTTTGATGATATTGAGCGAAAAAGGCTCGAGACGATCATCAATGCGGCCGCTTGCAAACGAGTTAAGGATATATTGCACCCACTAGACAAACGCATGGCATGAATATCAGCAGCGACGGCAGCGCATCTCTGGGAAACCTACTGCTTCGATAAAGGCGCGCCACTGTGTATGCGTTTGCCCGTCCGCGTCCCGTGTTTCAAAAGCTTCAACCGTCGGCTTGGCCAGATCTTTGGGCTTGGTGCGCTTCATTTCTCGCACATGCTTGTGCAAATGAGCATAGTACTGGGCCATTTCGTCGACTTTGGGATCGGGTTTATGAGAACTAGAGGAGGCATCATTGTGATTGTCAACTGAAACGTCAGAGGAGGATCGCGGTCGATTCAGTTTGGACAGGACCGAAGACGAAGACGAGGCACTCAGACGACGCTGCCGAGGTGGTAAAGGAGGGGGTGCCAAAGAGTCGGTATTGTCACTGTTATTATTATTGTTGTTGCCGTTATTATCCATACAGCCGGTAATAGTGGTATGTAAATAGTGATTATTAAAATTGGAAAAATAGTAGGTTAAAAGGAAAGACAGAAGGCCGAGCCCTTTTTTTTTCGAGCAGCGATTCATGCGCGTCATGTGTGACCAAAATGTACATTTGGCTGTTGAGTGGGGTTGTTGCGTGGGGTTTAGCTGGCTGTGTTTTCGACCGTCATTATTTCCAGGTGAGCTGAAGACGTGGCGTAGTATCTTTGGGCTTTTTAGGCTCTCCCGGAGGGTAATGGTATACCCGTGGTGCTTCCTCTGTAAACCGTACATGCTTTTCATCATCGTCGTGTCTGGAGGCTTCTCGCTGTCTGACTAGGATGGATAACGGAGGAGGTGTATCAACTGAGCTCTTTTTGATATGCACGACCGACTCAGGCGTCATTGGACCGTCTTCCTCATCAGTGTCGCTCAGATCACGTGGCCAGTGGGCAGGCGCACTGAGAAATCGGGGCAGTCGTGCATCGCTCTCATCGGTGGGGTCCTCTGTTGCGGCTGCTGTGGGCATAAATGATGATGGCGACAGAAAAGTGAGCAAAGGAAAAAAAAAAAGAGAGAAAGAGAAAATGAAGAGAAACGGGGAAAAAGAACCGGCGGTCATGATCTTGCATTGGCGTCAAGTTGCTTCCCCCTGTAAAAATGAAGCAATGCTCACATAAATAGTGAAAGACGCATGCAGACACAAATTTCCATGATAGTTGAAAGCCATGCCATCACGTCAGTGACATGCATAATGCATGTACTACATGTCGTTTTAGTTAACCATGTTACGACGCAGCCGCTGTTTTAAGTCATCTCAAGAGATTAAAGAGATCAAAGCGATGCATTTTTACTTGTTTGAAGATGGGTGAATTGTATATATGATGTGTAGATGGGTGTAGTAGGGCGGGATGATAAGCGTGAATGTATGTTGTCTTGGTTTTTGCGGTATTATGCAATTCAACTCTTGATTTTCTCTTGTTCCTGTTCCTCTTCCCATTCGTACATGTCCTCCATGTCTTCCACGTCTGACTCGTCCTCCATGTCCGAAACGAACTCTCTCTCCTGCTGGATGAGTAAGCAAAATTGAACTTTGGGCCATTTGATCTATGTCTTACCTCATCGTCTTCCATCTCCTCCTCGTTCTCTTCTTCGCTTTCTTCGTCCTGGGCGCCTTCCAGATCCTGATCCAATACCTTCTGCCAGATATCCTCATCCACGTTGAGCGGTGCGTCGCCATACGCCTTGTTCTTTAATCGTTCAATCAGCTCTTTCTCGATGGCCTTCTCCATACGCGCCGCTGCCTCTGCCTTGCGCTCGCGTGCCGCTTCACGACGGTCGAGCTTCTTGCGAATAGGCACAAGCTGTACTCGGTCCCTACATCAATCGGCAAACGTTAGCTTTCTTTTCTCAACCGACGCACAGGGATTGTTCTCTTACTTCTCTTTCAGTTTTAATTTTCGCATACGGATCAGAAGCTGGGTTATCTTTGTCAAGCGCTGCTTGCACTTGTGTTGAAGAAACTTGGGCCAGTAAATAAGCTCTTTGTCAATTTGAGCCAAAGCCTGTGCATAGTTTGTCGAGAGCTTGACTTTCTCCCACATTTTAGCAGGCGAGTGCGCGCGTTCGGGAGTCTTCATATACAGGTAAATCACACCCTTCTCCTCACGGATCGTCGCATACCGGCTGTTAGCCAGCGGGCACGACTGCCGATTACAGAGACCGGTAACATTATATGGGTTCCGGCAAAAGTTTTGCTTCGCCGTTCTACAAACCCGATCAGTAAGTTCACTGTAGAATAAGTCTGACTGAATCGTGACTTACTTGACTTTGTAAGAGCAAAACTGCTGGTTGATCACCTGCCAAATGACTTCGTCCGATTGCATTATAAAGGGGAGTTGTGGAGCACAAGTGCAGGATACCAGTTACTTTTTTTTTTTCTCTCGAGAATTGAGCAGCCAAAATTACTGGTAGAGTGACCGCTTTCCCATCCAAACAAGCCACTTTACCCGCCGCTTGCCATGCAACCGTGGAACAAATCAAGTTACACAAAAACGTAAATTCAGGGCATCATACAGAATTATATTGTTTTTACTTTTTCATCGCGACGACTGTCAGCCAAAGCAAGCGCCTCTGTAATTTTACGTATGCTGTGGTAGCTGAGGACAGCGGGTATCTATTTTATAGGTCAGAATCTTCGCTTTCTATAAAAATAGAGACTTACAAAAAGCCACGGCGCGTTGAATGATACAAAGTACAGCCAGAAATAATACGGGCTTGGGTTGCAGGAAGGAAACCCAGCAGGTAAATCGAGCGCAAAGTACATGGAGCAGCTGAACAAATGGCCTAATGAGGCAAGCAGCTGCCATAGGTATTGGGACGGCGAGCGCCTCCATATAGCAACAAACGCACCGATGCAAAGCGGCCCCCACACCACCTACATTACCAAAGTTTGCCATGAATTTTGCGCATTCAGACGAGTCAACATACCGCAGTGATAAGCTCAAGTGCATACAGGAGAGGATCGCTTGAAAGATAACGAGAATCCGCATGCGCGTATTCTTTCCAAAGCTCTGCAACCAAGTCGGAACGGCCTGCTACTTCAGCATGGTGACGAAGCCAATACACCTCAAAGCCGCAGTGGGAGAGCGCACAAAGGAGGAACCAGGTCAGACGCAATGCAGGTCGTTGCGTAAATCGCGCTACAGTCAAGATGGTGATCAAGACAATGCCGCACACTGTACCCACCACGGCCAGTAGCTGAAAGGTATCGCGGTCATTGGGAACGTAATGAGGTAATGCCAGTGTGGCCGGGTAATAGGGGTGCATCTCTTTCTGACAAAGAGCTGTGTGCTGTGTTGGAGGGTAGCCGGCGGAAGTTGTTAAAAAAAAAAAGCTTAATTTCCAGGCTGTCATATCTTTTCTGAGAGCATGGTCTTCTCTTTCGCCAATCCACGCTAACGTACACGTTTATCGACTGTCATGAGTACGTTAGGAAAGACATGATGGCTAAGAGAGGCTACAGCCGCGATGGAATTTGCCTGTGTATTGAACACATTAAGCTTTTTATATTCTGTCTATATGAGATCAATTCGATAGTGGCTCACGTAGATGATCCTTATTTCCTCTCCCCAACATCATTTTTTTTTGTATCGGCAACGGACAGCACTACTTTCTCTGATTCTACATACTGGCTAGAGCTACTTTTTGAAAATAAGGCCTGCTCCGATGCTATTGTCTTATTTGTTGCAAACATTAAAGCATTTTAAGCTGGGCAAGGCTTCAAATCGCTATCTCAAGTTTGCAAGTCTCCTACGAGGAAGATATATACTCGCGAATAATAATGCGAACAACGCAAATTCAGAACGAGCAATCCAATATATAATCATGTACCACACTTGTAACAGATGCACTACGGTATTGCATTGTACGTCTCGGATGGCAGCTGCCAGCACGGTGATACTGTCCTCATAGACTCGCTCGCCAGAAATGTGTCGGACAAGCTTCTCAAAATTCCGTGATTCGTACTTGAAAACCGTTTACAATATCTTGTGCGTTTGCACATTGTTGAGGACCATTTCGCACATAAAAACAGTAGCCTCACGGATATCAGACAATTTCGATATTTAATTATGCTTAAAAATGTATATAGGTATAGCCATGTGTGTAATTTATGGTACAAGAATGGATATGATGGATATGATGGATGCTTCATACAGGAATTAAGCCGCCGAACGCTTCTTGACAAAGACATTCATTCCATTCTTCATCGGCAGCGTGAGGGATACCTGGTAGGTGATATCTTGACCGGGAACCAGAGCAAACTCATAACGCTTCATAAGGAACGTGATAGCTACGAGCGCTTCGAGCGTGGCAAGGTTTTGACCTAACAGAATCATGTGTGAGTAAAATAAGCAAGCAAAATGATAAAGCGCTGTCATATTTTTACCGAGACAGGTACGCGGGCCAGCATGGAAAGCAGGCCACATGCCTTGCGACTCGCGGCGCAGCTCGCCTTCGGGCGTCAGCCATCGCTCGGGCTTGAACTGTTTGGCATCGGGACCCCAGACTTTCTCGGACCGACCTTGGCACCATGAAGACCACGACACATTGTCGCCCTTTTTGATGGGTGTGCCATCCGGCCAAATGTCGTCGTTCAGGGCATATTTTTGATTGAGAGGAACGGACGGGTGTAGACGCAAGACCTCATAAAAGCTATAGTGATACAGGTATGGAACATGTCAGACAAGAGAAGACGAGAGGAAGAATGCATACAGAAGCATTGACTTACACAGCATGGGCATAGGTCATCTTTTTGATGGCTTCAAAAAGGGCTGGCGAGTCGCTCTTGATGTCATCCGTGATGTGCTCGTTGATTTCCTTAAAAAGGTTTTGCTCAATGCGGGGGTGCAAACACAAGTTGTAAAAAGTCCAAGACAATGCCTGGGCTGTGGTGTCGCGGCCGGCAATCACAAAGTTGAGCACTACGTCACGTAGCTATGATGTAGTATACAGAAAATGACTAGATGTAAGACGCACAGTCAGCTATGTAAGCAATTCATTACCTCTTTGTTGCCGAGAGCCTCGCCCTTTTCGTTGCGCGCATCCATGAAACGGGACAAGAGGTCTTTAAACTTCTCGCCGCGCGCAAGCTGCTCCCGCCGTTTCTCTGTAACGCCGTAGGCGTAGTCATCGAGCACTTTGATGTGGTCTTTGATGGACATTTTCCATGGCATTAGAAGCTCTTGCAGCTTCTCGGTTATGGGCCATATGGGATTAACAAAGCGATCAGACGAGTTCACCTGACAGATATCGAAGGAGGCAGCGAACGGGACCTTCTCCTTGCTCTTTAGCGCGTTTAATTCGACACCAAAACCGAGTCTACAAAGATCATTTGTAGAGTGAATCCTTTCGGTCCGTATGCATCCGTGCCTTGTCTTACAGAATAAAAGAGTCCAGGGTGAACTTGAACATGATGTCGTGAAAATCAACAGCCTTGCCAGTCTCGCAAGCCTTGTCAAAATAAATGTCATTCATGATATCTATCTCCTGCACAAATACACTACGTACACTGTTAATAGACATTCTTCTTGAATTATACAAGACTCACTCGGTGAAATGGTCACGGAAGTTCTTGACATTGAAAATCTGGCTTGCTGTCTTGCGCTGGTACTTCCAAATATCGCCGTTGGCATTAAAAATACCGTGGCCAAGCAGATCTTTCGAGGCATCGTTAAACTGGGGCCCCTTGACATAGTTTGAAAAGTTGTCTTTCAAGATATGCTCAACATTGCGCGGTTCGATGGTCGTAATGTTACGTGGGATACCGAGCGAGGAATTTGTCCTATGAGGATGATATATTTTAATTCATGTGTGGCTGCCGAAGGTAGACTGCATGCATACATTGTCAGGGAATCAGATGCTTCAAATCCTTGCAGTATCCATTCGTGAAGTCTGTCCTTGTTGGCGACAAGGTCCGGCAGGAGACCCACCAAAGGCCAACCGGGGTTAAATGTGATACCGGCGGGACGCTCGTCAAAAATGGCACGGTCGTTGTATTTCAGAGCCAGTAGGCCGATCACGCCGGCTGTGGCAGCACCAGCAAGAGCGATGGGGTTGTTCCGAAAGTCAGGAAGGGATGACATGGGTAAAGCAAAAAAGCGAGTAAACAGACAGAAAATCTCTGAAATTGGAGCCGTATTTATATCATGCGGCGAAAGGACCACGGTGTCACAAAACTCTGGCATTGAAAAAGGGTTGTTTGCCAGCTAACGGTCAGATGCCAGAACAGTACAAACCCGCAAAGGTGTTCTCAAGCTAAACCTCTTGGCCTGTCGAGTGTTACTACCTCCAGTTTTTTGTTTTTGCAAGATCTGGCAAGTCTGGAGGGAAGAGAGAATACAATAAACGTCTAAATTTGGAGAATATCCGTCATGTCAGCTGCAGGAAACTGCTACGTCAGCCGCAGGAAGTCTGCCATATCAGCCGCAGGTTTTCCAACACAAGTGACGCATAAATGCCGCGAATAGAACCGGCTCATCAAACTCTTAAATGAAATTATGTATTGTCTTTTTATGCCTTTTATGGAAACGCGCAGCAAGATGTCCAATAATTTGGTGCATGGTTTTACGCCGTCAGCGTCAGCACCTCCTGGAGCTTCTCCAATAGCGTCCTGTTTTCCTCCTCAGTGCCTACCGTCATCCGCAGGCAGCCAGTACAGCCAAACTCCTTACCGCGGAAACGCACCACGACATCCTTGGTTTCGGCAAGCATTTTGTAAACCTTTTCAGAACGGACGTTGCAAGGTTGACCTTGGTTGTTAAGAATCTGGACAAGCAGGAAGTTGGCGTCATTGGTGCCAAGAATGGAACCGATGCCAGGCACAGGGAAGTTCTTGAGTTCCCGCTCGAGCATGGCACGCTGGGAGATCAAGCGACCACGGTATTCGTTCATCTTGGCAAGACCCTCTTCTGACAGAGCGTCGTAGGCAATCTGTGCGCTGGGTGTACCAATGTTGTATGGCGCCTTCGTGTTGTTGAGGATTTGAATCATATCGGGATGGCCCAGAGCAATGCCCAGTCTTCCCATCATGTGTCAGTCTTACGCTCTATTTCCTTAAGTCATTTGCATACCTAATACCAGCCAGACCGAAACTCTTGCTCAGGGTTTGCATAACAACGAGATTGGGGTACTTGTCGACCCAGCTTCCAACCGAGCCGTTCTCGTGGTCCACAAAGTCAACATACGCTTCGTCCACGACGACGAGACCCTCAAATCCAGACTCAAGTACAGCGCGTATGCTGTCATGGGTCAGACACGTACCCGTCGGGTTGCCAGGCGAGCAAAGGAAGACAACTTTAATATCAGGGTTGGCTTTGAGTGTCGCAAGGACCTAAAAACAGTAAGTGTCAGGAGGGAAATGATGTGATTTTAGCTCTTTTTCAGTTTTTATCCTCACTCACATTCTCGACGTCCAACTGAAAAGCACCGTTCTCGACGTTGAGGTTGGATTTGACAACTTCGACGTCGTTGATTTGTGCGCAGACAGAGTACATGCCATAGGTGGGAGGGGTAATGAGGATCTTGTCCTTGCCTGGCACACATGCCACACGAATGACAATGTCAATGCATTCATCGGAGCCGACACCAAGGAAGATGTTGTTAATGCTCGAGACGTTGCGCAACTTGAGAAGACGCTCTTTGACCTTGACGTGGTAAGGGTCGGGGTATCGGTTGAGATCGCCCTCGACTTTGTCCACCAGGGATGGTCCATAGGCATTCTCATTCGCATCCAACAAAATACCCGCACTGTAATCGTCACGCGCACAGCGGTAAGGTGTGAGAGCGAGAATGTTGGGCCGGATAACCTTGGTCAAGTCGAATGGCATAGTGTGTGTGTGTGTATGTATGTGAAAGCGTCAAGAGGCCCAAAAAATACAAAATTAAAGAGTCGGAGTACTGGGGGGATAACTTTTTATTCAACGTGGGTGACAGGCGATGAGTCAAAGGTTTCAACCATACTTGACTCTGTGATAATCTTTTTTCTTTTTTACTCATTTTGCTTCAGTTCATCGATGGCAGAGTCGATCTTAGGCATAAGGTCCTTAATTTTCTCCCATTGGGAAAGCGGGAAGCAGATGCCAGCTGTATTATAAGAAAACGATAAAGTCGTGAGATACTCGTCCCATACGCATCTCTATTTGAACCCCCGTCCTTCTTTGTTCCTCATCGTCCCTTTTTAAAACTTACATTTGCCAGGTCGCAGATCACCATCAGGAGTCTTGTAGTACTCTCTGATATCTACAGAAGGAGTGCCATCCGCAAAGGCTCGGACCGTGATACGGCGCTTGTGTGTCAACTATTTTAGGGGAGAAATCCGCAGCATGTTAACGTCTTCGCCCATTTTAAATCAGGTTGCCGTACATCAAAAACTTGGGTGTTTGCGGCATCAGGCTGATAGTTCGACTTCGGCTTGGGGTAATCATGTTTGTAGTCGCTGCCATGGTTGTTGTTAAATTTTCGATTGTTGTAATTGTTGTTGTTGTTGTTGTAGTTATTGTTATAGTTGTTGTTATTATAGTTGTTGTTCTTTTTGTAGTTGCTGTTCTTGTTGCTGTTGTTGTAGCTCTTTCCTCCATAACCACCACCACTGCTGCCGCCGCCATAACTGCCACCGCCGCCGCCATAACCGCCACCGCCGCCGCCTGATTTCCAGGAAGGGCCGCTTTGCTGAGGCCGCTTGAAGCTTTCAACAGAGTCGACATCACTATCACTGTCAACGGGAGGAGGCTATATTACAATCAGTATGAATTTGAAGAGGGATCTTTTTGCACTTTACCTGGTGATACTCGTCGTCGCTGCTCATGGTTTGTTTTTTTTGAATTTGGGGAAACAAAAGGAAAAAAAGGATTCGCGCGTCGCTTACGCGGCACAAAATTAGCGGCGTCTGAGTTCTAATAGAAATGACCTGCAGGATAGGGTGACTGACGCGTGTGCGTGGTGCGGTTAGCTTATGTACCCATATTCAGAAACATTCGTTGTTTAAAGTGACTTTTGTAACTACTATGCTGCACAGATCACAGAAGTCAACGTACTGTTTCAATGTGCTTGATTAGTGCTTATACCAACACAGCTAATGCAGCCTCACTGATTTTTTACACAGCGATGCCCGGTGGCTAGTTTTAGTTCTTCCAGCGGCGAGACGCTACACTCATAAATATGCAAAAAACCAGTGCCATCTAATTCCGTCAATGCAAATATATTACGGAAATGGATAAAGTGACATTTAAGCAACAGTGGATATCGGCAATACCGGTTGACGCGTCCTTTTCTATGCAAAAAGGGTGATACGTGTATAAAAGGGCGTCTCAGTTTCTTTTTAATACGTAGTCCGGCGCGCTTCCTTGACATACATAATAATTTTGTTGATGCCAACAAAAGAGTGTAATATACATACTACCTTCATTGATTCAACAGCACAAGACGCGTAGAGAGAAGACAGTGTGAGAGCTATATAAATTATATCCCTGTTATGCAATAACATATCTAAATAACAAGCCTGCCAAATGAAAACATTAATAATTCAAGTTATACGTCGCATCAAAGTAGAGGAAGACGTATGCCAAAGTACAAGCGCCAAATTTTTGGTCTTCGGTAAGCAGCGTAACAGTAATAGCGGCGAGTATATCTGAAGGCTGCTTGAGCTCAGGAGTATCCGATTGCATTCTCATCAATATGAATCGTGAAGTCTTGTTGTCAAGGTACTAGGTGCATTTAAACGATAGTAGTGTACAGAAAAACCGACTGAACAGCTGAAGTTTCGTTATGTATCAGTGTTTGAAATAAGCTGCAATAAGAACACGTGCGATGCGCAAAAAACAAGCGGTCACTGAGTGTTTCCATGTCACCTATAACATTGTGCGACTCTGATCGCGTTTTTATGTCACAGCGGAACCCCGGATTCCTGGTTGCGCAATGTACAAAGCTTTTTATCCCTAGAGTATCATTTGCTGAATTTAGCTGCGCCCCAATGCTAAAGCAGAAATAACAATGCTCATGGTATCAATCGTAAATAGACATTAATCTTACGAAATATTGTAGCAAGTATATACAAGGCTTGGTTGTAATGAACACTACAGATCGTTTCGGTCTATCAGTCACGAGCCGTCGGGCTTCATGGCGACGGGTGACAGAATGATCCGCGCTCCGTCTGGCTTATCAACACCGGAGTAGGAAACATTACCGGAATGGGACGATGAAGGGGATAGGTTGTGCTGTGTTACTGGAGGATCATCTGGTTTGCGGATATCAGGATAGGAAGCATTATTGGCATAAAACGACGAAGGTGGCTGGTTCTGTGATGCTACTGGAGAATTAAATGGCTTGGCTGTCATATCAGAGAAACCGCCACCAGCACCGAATTGCAGAGCATTATTGATATCTGGCGGAGCTAGCTGTGGCTGTTTTTCCGAAGAATCGTCTGCAGGGTAACTCTGGCTCGCAGCGCTGTACTTCTGGCGTCGTCGTCGAATAATACAGCAGATAAGTGCACCTGGGATCAAAATCACCTGATTCATGTAAAAGATACAAGTGAGCTCGTTACTCCCTTGCAATGTTTAGATGGAGACTTACACCACCCACGGCGCCTACAACGATACCACAAATTGCACCGCCCGAGAGAGTATTAGTATCGTCGCTGCTTGACCCGGATGGCTTTGCGCCGGCTGAAGAAACAGCAGATGGCGAAACAGCGCTATAAGAATCAGAAGGAGAAGGAGAAGAAGAGTTAGTATCCGAGGTAGTGGGGGTAAACGAGGCGGCGGCTGAGGTGACGGCGGCACTACTGCTCGCTACACAATCTCACTATTTAGTGGATCAACTCCGTTTTTGTGTTTTCTGTGTGCTACTCTTGTGCATCTTACCGGATCCGCTGCTGGTGCCGCCTTGGATGGTGAAGAAGGAGCTGTAAGCAGTGTCTGGAGCGGTTCCAAAGCTAATTGCGTCTATTTGACGGTAATAGCGTGTGAGAAACGTTCAGTCGACTGAGAACTGTTCTCAATCACGGGCTCTTAACTGTCCATGTAAACTTACAATCAGTTCCTGAGGTCATATTTGAAGGTATTCTCCACGTATACGAGCCGATGGAAGAATCGACATTTTTAGCGATAGATTCAACATAAACGAGAGCAGTGGCAGGTCCTTTCAAAAGATTAATCGCGGATATAGTTGGCACGGTTGGATTAGCCCTATTAAAGCATAACATGAGCTTAGACTGACAGTGATATTATTAGAAGGGACAGGATGGTATTATACCAGCTGATTTGGGCAGACGAGCCAGCCGAGTAGACAGTGCCCGCCAAAGGTGAAGTGATCGATACTATTATTTGGGCCGAGGTAGCAGCAGTAAAGATGGCAAGGGCAATGGTGATAGATTTGATCATGATTCCCATCTGTATAGATATTTCTATCGTATATTTATAAATACCGAGTTATCTATCTTTCTGAACGGCAAAAAAGAGGTATAAGAGAGCAACCTGGGACAGTAAAGGCCGATGCAAAACCTCTCTTATATATTTCCTTTTGGTCGGCGCACAATAAAGCAGTATATGCTCAAACTGGGTTGTCTTGTGTGCAAAAGACAAAAGACAACTTTAATTTGCAAATGGAGCGAACTTGGGCCCCTCTATCCACGTCGCTTTAGTGTCGGACTATATATCCAGAGCTATGTCACGAAAAGCAGAACAGCAACGGATTTTGTGCAGTCTTTCGGATGAAATTCACGCCAGACTTATTAAGTCCTTAATATCGAGTACCGAGTCTGGTTGACAGTGGTGTACCACGTGGTGATGCTGCTTACCCGTTTTCTTTATATATGAACAAAGCTCGAAATTTGCAACTCAGTGTACCAATATCTCGAGCAATATAAACGGTGCATTGACTTCTCAAATATCATATGGAATGTGCTGTATTGTGCGCTTTTACTAGGAGTGCAAACTTTATAGGAAATGGTACTACCATTATGCTCCTGAGATATTGACTGAACAGCCTGTGCTGATAGAAAAAGGCCTTCATCTACTAAGAAGAACGTCGTTCGTCGGTCTCTCTTGTCCGTCAGACCATTTACGATACTACACATTTTTTTTTGCACCTACAGCATCTGGATCTGACGATTATTTTAGCTTCTGTATACAGCTCTAGTTTGAAGCCAGGGGTGTATTTCTGCCCGCAATACCCGCTGCATCAATCGACATAGCAGAAGGGCTATATTCAACACTGTATAAATCGGCCCGCCTGACTGACTGCCGTCCTCTCTGTGCGTGATCTGGGACCGGCATATATTTCTTCTTTCTGTTTCAGATCTCTCAACTCGATGTCCCTGTCTTTGAATATTAATTTATAGAAGGCCCGTACACGCTCTAAGTTGGCGTCTGTTTTACAAGTCTACATCTTGTGTCCTACTCTCAAAGATGTTCCAGATTATGCTAAGGACCAAACTGATCCTTGACGAACGCGATCTTATAGCTATTAACGACAGGAACGATTACAATGATAAGACAAGGGTTAATTTAAAACCTCAATCATTACTGTCCCAGAGACGCGGCTGGAGAAATCCCCACAATGAGCAACAGAATGCTCAAGTATCGCTCGGTTGGCATACGGGCACCTTCGGCTAGGATGACAACATGACCAACCAGCAGCTAAGCACTAACACTATCGACACCGGAGCAATCAACGTCAACGGTAGAATACATTATTATCTCTCGTCTGTCGGCCTCCCCATTAATTCTGCCGTGACGGTCTTGTATCTAACACGGAGAACAAGGGGTCAACAACGCTCGAAAGAGCACTTGATGAGGCTTTTATTAGGAAGATTAATGTGATGTCGCCAGAAAGCCTGCAGGATAACTGTGGTGATAATGAAGATCTGATGGCTGTATGACTTCTTTTCTTTTTATCACAGGTGACATTGTATGAATTATTTAAGAGAAACCTCGCCATTTACGAGGATGTGAACATTAAGGTCCCAGACCTGGTCAAACGACAGCTTAAATATCATTAACTGACCAAGTGGAAAAGTGGAAGCCCAAGCTAATTGAGTATTCAGCCATCGTGCTTCTCGATCTGCTGAAGGCTTCAGCTACCTCAAAGTATTGATTGGTTTATCTCGAGCATTGACTTATAAGGGGAGCACAGTATAGATCTAGTTGTGCCTAATTTTTTTGTATTATCCACGCAAACTACTTCGTAAAGACTTGGTTTGTGCCTGGTTGTGTTGTTTGCCTGTGCTGTCTCCTATAACTGCAGCCTTTGAGTTTAAACTTGTAAGGCTCTGATCGCGTCGTCTTTATTCATGCGTATATCTGAGTATTTATCTATGGTCGTAAGTTTTACTCTTCCAGATCGACCTACAAATGCAGATAACATGGTGCACGTGTATCGCTGTCCACCATGGTACACGGTGTCATGATGGACTCACTGCTCTCTAAATTTTTTTCACGAACTCTACCGAGAGGCAGGTTATGGCACATCGCTATAACTGCGGCGGACCCGTGTATACAATATACACTTATCGTTTAGTACAGGCCTCTGTACGAAGATACATCACGCATAATTATATAGAGTTTCCGTCTTTTCAATCATGCCACGGGTCGACTACCCATTTAGAACATGCCGTTTGGACTAGCATTTACAGCACAGATAGCACAAGACTGTTTGTGTATGTAGCCAACTTGAAAAGACGGAAAGTTCAGAAAAGGCAAAGCAGCAAAACAGCAAAAGAAGGCTCAGGCTCTGTTTCATCTGAGCCCACCGGTTTATAAACGACTATAAAGAATCCTCTGCCTAACGTATTTCCAACGGATAGCTTACATTTGCTTATTCTCAAAGACGATTCGCCATATGCTTGTCCCGTAGGCACAATGGAAATGGTTGCCATGTAATACGCCTGAGTAAGAGTGATCGGATTAATCGGAGGAGAGATTAATCTCATCTCTGTCAGTGAGATGAGCATTGTGTACCGCTGAGAGGTACGTTTATTCCAGTGTCTGCATTCATCCTGCTTGATGTATGTGATATGACGCCTGCATTAACTCACCTGCACCTAAACGGGAGATGTTAGCCAAGAGGCCGTTTCCGAAAATGCATAACAACAAACAATTGCCATTTTTATGTGTAGGTCCAGAAGGACCTTCCAGTCAAGTAAGCCATAAGATCAGGTTCGCAATTTTTTGCTTGACCGCCACAGCAAAGGAATTTACAATAGTGGATAACCCAAACTGTATTTTCTATACTATGCAAACGTGTAGCATGGTGATGAACAGCAGACTAGTAATAAAACACAGATACGTTCTATATGCATCTGTCCTTACTGCTATCAATGGCGCAAAGTTTCATGCCTAAAGGAAGGAATATTCCCGTGGTACCGTGTTTAGGTGTCAAAGCTGGCAATTTATGGTTCACCTATGCTGTTGTGCAAGGCAACCCACATGAGTTCTAACACATTCGAGAAACTCTATTGCATAGATTTGGCGTATCACCCAATTCAGGCACTTGCAGATCGCATACATAGATGTATTTGAGCCCGCTGACATGGCATATTCCGTATATGCTATCGTACAACGAACCAAAACACTTGACGTCCCGTGGTAGCGAGCTATTCTTGTACGTCGGTACACGCTACACTTCTCGCTTTGGGCCTCCATTAACATCAAGTCATCCGACTTTTTCTTCTTTTCGGCTGTCAAAGGTAAGACGAGCTGCACAAGAGACCAGCCGGACAAGCACCTCTCACCATCTTATCTTTGACCACAAAATGTACACAGCACGCCTTCAAAGCTATTTTGGGATTTCCGGATAAAAAGCGAAAAAGCCTATGCAATAGATAGCTCTGTTTACCAACCAAAAGAAACCTTGAGTAAATTCTATTTTTCGCCGATTTTAATGCTCATGCCTTATTACTGCAGGGTCTCCATATGCGGTCCGGTCTCCGGTTCACTATACCATATGAATTTAGTTTGTTCATTTTGACAGCCTTATTTTGCGGAACGACAATAAATTTAGTTTCTTTGCGCATTGACCACAAGGACGCGCTCATGGCTTTTTTAAAAATAAGAAAAGAAAGCGATTTCGTACGCAGTTTGCAGCTGCTGTGTTCACTTTATGCTTTTCGGTGGCTATACCCAATAAAGTGATCTGCGTATAACCATACAGCGGGGAGGCTATTTTTGTTTTTTTGTCATCTTTTTAGCCAAAGTGTAACACGCTTCCAACGATTCTTTGTCATGCCTAGATCCAATTGGGTTGCTTTTTGTCCGTGTGGCCCGTGAGATGGGAAAAAAGGGTTGAATCGCCGCATTCTTCCTTTTTTTTCTCTTCGAATAATTCTCCCCGCAGAAAGAAGCGATGGGTCGTCCTGACTTGTGTCTTCTGTGTGTATTGTACGCGGGTATGAATTTTACCATAATTGAACCTTGACACAACGACTGAGGAACACCAATTGATGAATAACAGAAAAAGCAACAGATCGCGTGCTAACGGTCCGACAATGGTACAATTTTGCAGCAGCGGGAAAGAAAGCAAGAGTGCGCGCGCTCCAAGCGGAAAAAAGCAAGAAAGTTTATCGCCTTTGCAAACAGTAGTCGGATGAAAGCGACCGAACCGTAATGGCACAGAAAGCCAAGGAAATAAATGCAGGCATCACTGGTGGAGTTCTAAATAGATGGGCAAATCGTGAGGAATGGAAACCTCCTTATACATATAATCTCCCACTCACAACAGCAGTTACCTTTTGGTTACGTCAAACTGCATCGCGGGTTTGCAACGTTAAAAAGAAACACTTTTAGTAAAGCCAAGAAACGCCCGCGCGCGGGATGCCAGGTCCGCATTTCTGGGTTTATTGTCGGCGAGCAGCAAGCATGCCGGGTTGCAGGCCCAAGTCTTGGCGTTTTTGTTATTGTAACCTAGCAACATGGACTCCTTGCCCAAATATCGCCAAGTTATCCTTATCAGGATGCTGAGATGGAGGATCCAAGACACACGGACGCACGCACGTAAGGCGATCGCATCACGAGGCCTATAACGACAACGGCATTAGATGGCTATGGTGATAAGCAATGGCGGCATTAGCGCGGGAGAATGAAGTAAAATTCATATGTGACCATGACAACCCAAGACAAGGGCGTGTGCATGTGTATCTATTGTGTATACATGTACACACGATCTTTTGGGTTTTGGCGACTGGAAAGGGTTTTCGATTTGTTTTCCCATAACACCTCAAGTCCGCTCATATTCATCTCCCTTTTTCGGAGGGACGGACCAGTGCGCTACGTGGTACAAGGATGAGGATCATGTGCAAGAGTCCGCGCGCGCGTAACATCCCAATGAACATGGAAGTTTTATACTTGGTGTGACAGGTTGTGTTTATTACGAAAGATATAGAAATGTAGGAAGTCGCATGTCGGTTCGATAAATGTTAAAGAAATAAAAAAAAGAGAGATAGGCTTTTTTCAACGGTGTTGCTAATGGGCTTAGAACATAATGGCAGCAGCACCAACGACGGCAGCAGCAGCAAGGGCAACGGGCTGGACCTTGCCAGCACCGCTCTCGGTGGTAGACGACTGGGCAGCCGAAGAAGAGGCCGAGGACGAGGCAGCAGAGGAGCCAGCCGACGAGGCAGCAGCCGAGGTAGCAGCCGAAGAAGCGGCAGCGGACGAAGCGGCAGCGGACGAAGCAGGGGAGGAGGCAGCCGAGGACGAGGCGCCCGAGGCGGCAGCGCTCGAGTCAGACGAAGCAGCCGAGGACGAGCCGCTCGCTACATGCAATTATTATCATTTAGTGGGCATAATTCTTTCGTGTTACTTTCTTGTACACTTACCAGAGCCGCTGCTGGAGCTGGAGGTGATGGTGAACTGAGGGCTGTAGGCAAGGTCGGGCGAGGTACCGAACTCGAGGGCGTCTGCATTATGTGTGAGTGCTTCATTCTTTCTTTGATGTTCCCAATGGTTCTTTCCAGAACTTACAGTCAGTGCCAGAGGCCAAGTCCGCGGGGACGTTCCAGGTGTAGGAGCCATCGGAAGCAGAGACGTTCTCGGCGATAACGGTCACCTGCTGAAGGGCAGAGGATTGGCCCTGGGCGAGGACAATCTTGGAGATGGTATCCACGGTGGGGTTGATCCTAGAGCACAATTGCGTGTGAGTGGATGAAGGTAAAGCGCGGTAAAGTTGTTTCATACCAGGTGATGGTGGCAGACGAGCCAGCAGTCCAGGTAGAGCCCTGGAGGGGCGAGGTGACAGAGACGATGGAGCTCTGGGCCGAAGCGATAGCAGCAAGGGCAGCAATGGCAGCAATGATGGACTTCATTTTCGAAGAAGTGAAAGGAAAGATAGAGAGGAACGGTGCGACATCCAATCCTGTAGCAGACCTCTTTTATATTGAAAGGCGGGCGCGCAAAAAAAAAAGTTCTCTAATGTGTGTGTGTGTCCAGATTCCTCCAATCACAAATAAGAGAGCGATTTCTGGTGTAACGCTTCTTTATGCTCCGTTCCCTTCAACTCTTTCTTATGACTCTCTCCACTTTATTTTGCACCATTCATAGGCAATCTTTCCATACTTTTCCCTTTTTTAATCAATCTTGATTGGAAGCGTTCGAGTGGCGACGCGAAATAAAATAAAGGAGTGGATACTGATGATAATGAAATGCAGACAGGCACAAAATAGAGATTATGATGATGATGCTGATTACGTAGCATTTCATTCAAGTAAGTATTACTTTTTTGCTTGTTTTCTTCTGTGCACCCTACCCAAAAGGTGAAACCCAGATACCTGCGTCCCTTTCCTCTTTTTTACTTTTTTGACTTTTTTCTCCTTGCCTATTGCTGTTCATTATGGACCCATTCGAGCGTGGCTCACTTGAAGAGCCCTTCGAAGACATGCACTTTGACTCTGCTGAATTCTCAGAAGAGGATGTGTTGCCATTTTTACTGCAGGCACAAGACATCATTGCCAAGCTGGAATCACGGGTTGTCGATTTAGAAACTGATTTGTCTGTACGTTCTGCTCCCCCCTTTTTATCCTTTCCCCTTTCTTTTGCGGCTGTTTGTGTGTTGAGAGTGTCGTGCGCTAATGCATATTTGACTGTAGACGATTCATCGCAAGTACGAACATGATCGGCATGACTGGTTAGTGGGGCTGTCGCAGAAAGACCAGTACATCCACCACTTGTCAAACAAGCTGCAGAGGCTAGAATTCAACAGCAGAGAGGCGATCGTGCTGTTATCGGATGCGGTTTCCGACGACAATGCATCCCAACTCGGGGAGCTGCACGGAAAAATCACACTGAGCCTCAATTTCCTGCGTCAGGCCCAGCAAACTGCCACGCCCGCCGCAGACCCGCCTGAGGTATACGATCCCGTCGAGGTCGAGGACTTTGAGGAAGGTGAGCTCGAGCGCCGTGCTGCGGCTGTCAATGAATGGCGCAAGCGCGACGACTCTGACCTGGCCTGGGACCGCCAGGCGCTCAACCTCATGGACGGCGTCGAGTCCACCGTCGAAGAGCGCTCCTCGACCGATACCTCGCGCCACACCGCCAACGATGCCGACTCCATCCAAGCCAGCAGCGGGCACTCAGCCGGCGTGGCAGGCACAGGCACCACGTTTTCGTCCGCCACCTCCGTCTCGTCCATGACCCGTATGCCTTCCTCCGAAGATGGCAGCGTCTTGCCAAGGCCGCCTTCGGATGCCTCGCGCGTGCCTCTCCCTGTCGACAACACGTTCTGCACCAACTGCAAGCAGCTGCTCACCCAGCTCGATCAACAGATCGAACAGAAAGCGTACCTGAAACGCGATCTGAGTTCGCTTGCGTCGGCTCTCTCCGAAGAAGAACAGCTACGGGCCAACATTGAGCAGGTCAAGGAAGAGCTCGAGGAGGACGTGCAGGAGATCACTGCCATGCTGTTCAAGACCCTGAACGCCATGCTGATGGACGAAGTCAACGACCGCGAGGGCCTCGTGCGGCTCGACAAGGAGACAGGCGGCAAGCTCGCCCAGGTGCTCCAGGCCTGGGATACCCGCGAGGAGCGTCTCCGTGCGGTGAAGGAACATCTCGTCGATCTCGACGCGGCCGTCGACCAGAGCAGCCACGTCTCGGAGCGCCTTGTCGGCCCGCGGCCGCCCACCAACGACGACTTTGAGACCACCGCTATCACGCCCCGCATCAGCATGGCCCGACTCAAGCGCTTTTCGTCCGCCGCCGCGCCTTCCTCCCCGCTCGTCGCGCTGGGCGACGATGAAAACCTGTCAGGCATCCCGAATCGGACCGTGCGCCTCGACGGACTTGTCTTCAACGAGTTTCAACAGCACCTGAAAGCGCTCTCCTCCACACCAGCCTCGACGGCCATGCCCGCGACGGCGTACATGAAACGGGTCATGACCGAGGACATTGACCCGTGCTTGTTCCAGTATGCGAGCGCGTCGTGGTGGAAGTCGCCCTGGTTCAAGCGAAAGCTGATTGACGCCATCGCCAATAACCGCTGCGAGATCCAGAGCTATGCCAACACAACTCACACCGTCCTCTCCGCGTCGACCACCTCGTCGTCGCCCGCGACCAGCCACATCTCTACCTCGTCCACAGGCACACCCATCACAGCCCAGCCTGCACCCAACGCGCCCAAGACCAAGTGCACGTGCTGCGGACATCTACGCATCTGCGAGTTCCGCATGCGGCTCCAACCGCAGCAAAAGCAGCAGCAGCAAGCTGTGCCCTGGCTGCCGATTGACCGGTTCTGCCGGGACCGGATTGTGGCCGTATGCGACTTTTACAACTTTATGTCGCATCTCAAGCAGGGTCTGATGCATAGCTCGCCCGTGCTGCACATGTTTAAGCAGTCGCTCCACTTCCGACGGCGCATGGGCGTGGCCAAGGTCGGCAGCATCAGCCTGTTTGAGGACGACCCAAGGCTCTATTCGAGCTCGAGCAAACGGCGTTCGCGTTCCAAACGGGAGAGCATCGTGCTCGATCACTCGGGCAGCGCGAGCGACAGCGGCAGCGTAGTCAGCGTGAGTGATATCCAAGGATTGAACGGTACGGGTCAGATCGTCATTGTGCACTGAGCCTGAACCCACTCCTACCTATTAAAGTAATATAATACCCCAACCCCTTATCCCCCTCCCCGCGTCAAACTCCTCGCCGCCACCGACCTCCACCACCGCCACATGTTACAAAATTAACCCGTACTCTCCCTCTTATCTTCCCGCCATATCATTTTCTACCTCACCTCGTTTTTGTATCTAAAGTTCCTCACCACTGAGCCGCTTCCTCGCCTTCTTTTTTTGTTGTTGTTATACTATGTATTGTAATGCATACATGATATCTATATAGTCCTTTTTATATATAAAAAAAAGAATTGGGTGGAAGTTACTGTATGGGGCAAATGGATACGTCAGTCCAGGTACAAAAAGGATAGAGGTGTTTCAAACGAGTCATGATGACCGGTTACATATACATTACACATTGCCTATATAGGCTTTTGGCAGAAAGCCAAAAGAGAAAAAAAGTATCACAGCCAAGCAACTCACCCACACATCCGCATGCACACACCCACACACCCACACAGAACACACGCGTGACTTGAATCTATTTTTCCTCCCCGAATCACAAAGGGGCAAGAGCCCGCGCATTTGCACATGAACTCGAAGCGCGCGTTTTCTTGCTTGCCCGAACTTTTTTTTAAATGTCATCACCCAACAAGAGTTCAAACGACGAGCCAAAGGATAAGGTAGGCTACCCTTTCCTTCTCTCTCTCTCTCTTTGTATACAAAGAGAGAGAGAGAAAACAAGAAACAGGGACTTATATCTGTTGAAACAGGTCCAAGACAAGCAGGACGATAAAAAGGTCCTGGACGATAACGACAGCCATGCCAATGATGCCCAGGACGACGCAGCATCGGCCGCGGATGACCTGATTGACATGAACACATTCGAACAATTGCTGGACATGGACGACGAGGACGACCACGAATTCTCAGAGAGCATCGTAAAGAACTATTACGAGCAGGCCGAGGAAACGTTCAGCAATATGGATGACGCACTGTAAGAAGAGAGTTATACAGGACATCATGGAAATCAACCGATGTATGTATTTGTAGTGAGAAAAAGGACCTCAAGGAGTTGTCAAGGCTCGGGCACTTTCTCAAGGGCAGCTCGGCCGCCATTGGACTGAAAAAAGTGAAAGCGACGTGCGAAGATATCCAAAACATTGGCAACATGCAAGGCGAGGACGAGGAGAGCAAAGCACTGGCCAAGATTGCAGCGCTCCTGCCGCAGGTGAAGCGCGAGTATAACGACGCACATGCCTATTTAAATGACTTTTACGATCAAAAGCATTAAGAAGAATATTTTATCAAGCTTTGGGCAGAAATTTGATGGTGAAAAAGACCAAGACGAACATGATGCACACAAACAAGACGACTCCCATTGTCATGAAGCTTGTCCCCCATGATTTCGAGTAATGCGCATCTAGCCGTCGTCGTTCCTTGTGCAGTCGATCCAGGTTCCCTGAAACGACGTCTTGTGCCTGTTGGAGAACCTGTATTTTTCGATTCGTTTGATTTGTTTGTTATTTCGTGTTTCTTAATATCTCTTTCTTTGTATTATTATTTTTATTGTTATTACCTTGTCGTCTTTGCCTAACGTATCGCCAAAAGATTGGCTGTTCATCTTGAGCTGACGGGCCATGCGGCCGAGGTCGGTCGTGAGCTCGTCATGGATCTGGCGGTGGTGCTGCAGCACGCTTTCCACGTTGCCTGTCTCTTGTGATCGTGACGGTGATCTGCTTCTGATGTGAGCATCTATCCAGCCATCCAGCACTCGTCGAGACTGACCTCTTCCTTCGCTGACGAACTTCGGGCGTCGGTGCAGGCGCCTGTGCTTGTGTTTGTGCGGATGGCTCTTCTTTTTCTTTCGATAGCTCTTTCAGCCATTCAGGATCGAGGGGTTGCTGATATTGCTCGAGGGTGGTGAGGATCTGCTTTTTGGATTGAGGGAGGGTATCGGACAGGCTTGACTTCCTGCTGGGCTGTTGGTGTGCGAGCTGGTCGATGCGTGGAAAATACTCTGACCGACTGTTGTAGTATGCATCGTGTTAATTCCGTACACCATTCGTCGCTCCCTTCGCGTTCTTACTTTTCAGGTGGTATACGTGACGACAACTCTTGCAAGTATTCAATTTGCTGATTAAGAGCCATGAATAAAACATCATCTTTGGCGTCTTCGTTTGCTTACAGTCGTGTATCGATCGCGCTCGAGGTCGGACCAATCGTCTGCCATACCGTGTGCATTCCACTGCTCTTCGCAACGCTGCAGGAGTCGCAAGAGATTGGTTTCGTCGGTGGACAACATGGAGGAGTTATGTGTGTCTATGTGGGTTGTATGGGATTAAAAAAAGTATATAAGCTAGGAAAAAAAGACCGGATTCTAATCGCACATAAAAGGTGATACGTAGAAATTTTATTGGACTTATTGCTGCGAGCCAAACTGCTCGAGGGCGCCCGCCAACTTGGCAATGCCTTCGCGGGCTTCTTGTTCCGTGATCACAAGCGGAGGAATTACACGGATCGTGTTGTTACCTGCTGTGACGACCAGCAGACCACGCTCACGGGCCATCTTGACCACCGGCGAAGGGTCACGGCTCAGCTCGATACCGAGTAACAGACCCTCACCCCGCACGTCCTTGATCAAGTCAGGATACTGGATCTGGAGGCTCTTCAGGTCAGCCTTGAGCGCATCACCCTTGGCTTTGACGGATGCCAGAAACTCGGGCTTGCTCAAACGGCCAAACACGTTCAGGGCCACCGCGGTTGCGAGCGGGTTGCCGCCAAATGTCGTACCGTGTTCACCTAGCAGTAAGCCGTAAGCTAATGATATTCCATGTTTGATCCTCTTTCCTCATTTACCAAGCTTGATCGCATCGCCCACCTGCGCGTTAGTCATGATGGCACCAATCGGCACACCGTTGGCCAAGGGTTTGGCCATGGTGAGGACGTCGGGCTGCACGCCATAGTGATCGTGGCCCCAGAGCTTACCCGTCCGACCCAGACCGCACTAAACCCCCAATAACATGTCAGTAAAAAAAAAACGATCCCACGCTCTCTGCCTCTCTCCCACGCTGTCGTACCTGGATCTCATCGAAAATCAAGAGCGCATTGACTTCGTCGCATCGCTTGCGGAGGGCCTCGAGGAAGGCCTGGGTGGCAGGCGTGACGCCACCCTCGCCCTGGATCGGCTCCACGATCACACCGCACGTCTTGTCTGTAATCTTGGCCACAGCTTCGTCAATGTTGTTGAAAGGCGCGGTCGAGAAACCAGGGATCAAGGGCGCAAACGGAAGTTGGTACTTTGGGTTATACGTCGCTGAGAGGGCACCCATGGACCGGCCGTGGAAGCCATTCACAAAGCTCAGAAACTCGGTCTTGTCGTCGCTGATAAGCTTGCCCCACTTGCGCGCAAACTTGAGGGCACCCTCGTTAGCCTCGGTTCCCGAGTTGGCCAAGAAGACCTTGCTCGCCCAGTCGCTGTTTTTACGCGTCGTCTCGACCAGGGTGGCAGCCAGTTCGCCGGCGTTTTCGTTGTGGTAGAGGTTGCTCGTGTGAATCAGCTTGTTGCCCTGCTCGTATAAGACCTTTGCCACCTCTGGGTCAGCGTGGCCGAGCGCAGCGACAGCAATGCCGGCTGTAAAGTCGAGATATTCACGGCCGGCCGTGTCGTAGACATAGCAACCCTTGCCCTTGGATACCACGATATCCGGGCGACCGTACGTTGTCACCGTGTATTCGTTGAACCGGCGCACCTTCTCCAGTGTCTCTTTCGGGATTGCCGTGTCAGGATGAGTGATCTGCTCTTGTCCGTTAGTTCAATATTGCAATGCCTCCGTAGTATTACTACCTCTGAGACGGGTTTGGGCAGCGAACCAGCGAAACGAGCCTGTCAAACCTAGTGAGTTTCCAGGGCAGAGCATTTCATAGTGGACATCAGCCGATGCATACCGATCGCATGTTAAAACGAGGCTTCAGAAGACTTTGTCGAGCTAGAGGTCGAATCGATCGTTGGAATGTCTGCATTGTCTATAAAGAGAGTGTATTAAACAAGGTCTTGGATCTTTCTCAGGGTCCCGAGACTTTTTTTTTTATCTTGAAAAAGCGCCGCTCGAAATGGATATGATAATGACTCGCGATGATGCATGATGCATCTTATCATACATATATAGTACATTATATAACCCATATCACTCTACGCCATGAGCTATGCTACCCGGTCTCAATGATTGTCAAGCTTTTGGTGGCAACTGAATGAATCCTAAAGAGGGATGGATCGATCCATACCATATCACTTATCACCCCTGTCAATTTTGAGTGAGTCATCTATTATCGAATCGCGACCAATGATCACATAGGTAGGCACGGTCATGAGTCAGGAATAAGTAGAGATGCATATGACTTTATTTCTTCAACGTGCGCTGTTTTTCTGCGTGCTCCACCAATTTCTTCTCGACAAACATGCCCTGTGTTCAATGCATGAATACCATCACAGTTCTTCGTTTTTGACTTGAACTTACCTTTCTCTTTCGGACCGTATCCATGTACTTGCGCGCCAAGTTTTCGCGATCGGCTTTTTCACCTAGGTCCTCCAGCTCTTCCTCTGTCGTCGGTACCCAGAACGGATCCTCATCCAGCATTTCGAATCTGGCATATTATCCAGTCAGTCAGTGTCTGCGAGATTAATCATCTGGAAACACATACCCGCTAAACACAAGCTGAGGGCTGGCAGCACCCGACGTACGTTTACGGATTTCTAGAGAAGCACATCTTGCATGAGTCCATGATTCTTTGTTCTCTTCTACATGTCTTACCGTCAGAGAAACCGAAACTCTCAATCACAGGCAATAAGGCGTGGATCTGCCAGAACGGCGTGCCGTCCTTTAAATCTTCTGATACAATCTTGCCTTTGCGTTTCGAAATCACACCATACACACGACCGAGGACCTCAGCTATGGAGAGAATACATGAGTTTCTTGTCAACAAACCGTACCCGAACTTACCTGATGCTTGGATATCACAAGTGTACATGGCCAGGTATAACCGCGGCGACCATTCGAGGAAACTTTGGCGACACGCCTCCTTCATGGATGCGATCACTTGGCCCTGGATCAGGCCCAGCTTGGAGCGCACTAAACAAAAAAAAGAAAAATGGTCAACTTTGGCTTCCAAAATCCGAAGAGGTTACTCCTACCATCAGCGGTTTTGCCTTCATCATGGATCTCGACTTGCTGCACAATGTAGCACACGCCCTGAAGCGGCTCGGCACAGAGCGGACCGGCCAAGGTCGAGATCTGGAAGCCGGTATGAATGTGGAAATCGAGATCAAGAATGTTCAGGCCTTCACGGTCGCTCAGCTCGTCCGCCACGACCTCCAGCACCTCATCCATGTGATCTTCTGTCACGCCTGCCTGCGCATCCACTGCGGGTTTGTCAAGCTGGAAGAAGGGCTTTCGGATATAGCCCTCGATGCGGTTTACCAAGATATTGGAGCCTATGCGGCGCGGACCAAATGCCCAGATTCTACAGGGAAGGTGTTAGATATAAAAAGATAACGCGGACATTGCTCTGCGAAAGACTTACTGATCCACAATGCCGTCCCAGAGGGACGCGAACGGACCCCCCAGCTTTTGGGCTTCCTCAAACTCGTTGAGCAGCATCTGACGAAACTCCTGGGCCGTGTACTTTTTCGCATCCATCAGCGTGTCCGCCCCGCTGCTCGGTGCGATGCCGGCTTCTTCCTGCTCTTCGCCTCGCGCGTGTTTGGATTGCTTTTCGTCCGCAATAGCCTTGATCGTCGCTGCGTGCCGGTTCAGGAACTCAGTCACGTTGGCCGGGAGCGGGACCGCGCGCACTTGAAGGGTAGCGAGTTTGGACGTGAGGCGCGAAGAGTACTGGCCGCGCGGTACGATGGTCTCGTCTTTCTCGATCGTTGCTGGAAGATCTGTGGATTCGATTTTTAGTTTGGAACCGGATACATGGGTAGGATGTAGTCAGGAAAACTTACCTCCAGAGACAATGCTCTCTCGGAAGGGGACAATCGGTGCTGAGGCTTGGATATCCACCTTGGCAAAGCGTTCTTTCAGATCACGCAGGCACCGCTATGGAGGAGAATGAGATGAAAAAATATAAAAACGCAGACCAGTGTACGTACCTCAAGATGCAATTCACCTGCTGTTAGAATGACGTGCTCGCCGGTCTCTTGAAGCAGCACTTCCACACACGGGTCGGCCTGGTTCAGCAGCTTGAGACCTTCCACGAGCTTATCGATATCACCTGTACAAGGTATAAGTCGTCAAGTACAAAACATGATTCTTCCAACTTGCCTGCGTCGGTCGGCTCGAGCGCGACGCGCACGATCGGCGAAGACTCCATGCGAACACCCGCCATGTTCTTGACATCTTCCTTGGTGCTCACCAGCGTACCATTCTTGAGAATATGGCCCTCCAGACCTCCGATACCAAACACATTACCGGCCGAAACCTGGTTCAGGCTCTCCAAATCGCGACCCATGATCAGATACAAATTCTCGACTGTGATCTCGGTGCAGTGCTGGTTTGGAAATGCAGGATCGTACTTGGGGCCGAGCACATACAGCTTTTGGCCGACCCGAATCGTGCCCGAGTACAGGCGCGCAAAGCCGATAATGTGCTCGTTCTTTTCCGACACGGGCTCCTCTTCCTCTTCGGGTTCGTCCTCAAGCTGGTCCAGGGGTATACTGCTAAGCGGGATCGCTCCACTGCTATCGGTCTCCTGGCCTTCGTGGGCCGCAGCCATGGCAGCAGCGCGCAGCTCGCGCTGACGCCGACCGCGCTCACGCATCTCTTCGGCCGTCATTTGCCGGCGCTTCTTGCCGGGCAACAAATCCGAGGGCACGGCAAACATCTTGCTGACATACGCCACTACGGGAGCGGCATCGGACGCGTCGCAGGCATACAGCGCCTTCTCGACGTCGTTTTGCGGCTCTAGCTCCGTCAGGGGGTCTTTCTGGAGGATTTTAGGGATGCGCACGCGTTGAGCGTCGCATGGCGGCGGGAGCTGGCCGATTACAGTCAGCAGGACACACGTCGACAGTGGCAGCCATTGTGAAAAGATGGCAGAAAGCAGTGTCTGTGTGTCTCTGGAGCGCAGATCACGCGGGAGGACCTTGATGTTGAGCGCGCCCACGATCTTTTCCGTCTTCTCGCGGTTCGGGTTCACCACGACGCTATCGTACACGGCCCAAATGCTGTCTAGGACAAATTGGACAAACATCGGCTTCAGGTGGCGGCCCTTGAGGTGCTTGTGCTGAAGGACGCGCTTGGCCTTGGGATCAAAGTAGAAGTCACCCCACAGACACTTTTGGAGCACGCCCTCTTTGAAGCCAAGCTTCTTGCTCCAGATCGTCGCGAATTGCTGGACTCTATAGGTGCGCGTGAGCCCCCATACCTTAAGTTCCGTTCTGACTAGCTTACCGGAAGGCCCAGCCGTCAATAGCGCTCGAAAAAATGACATTGCCCTTGGCCGGATCGAAGTAAATATCGGAATCGTCGCGCTCTTCGATGCTCCAGTCATAGAGCTGCTGGCTCGCATCGTCAACAGGGTCTTTTTCGTCTTGCTGCTGCTTCTGCTGCTTTTCCTTTTCGAGCTTGCGTGCTTCGTCTTCCATCAGGTCACCCGTGAAAAACGTAGCCATGATGGCGTTGACCTGCTCGAGAATCTTGTTCAGGTGGACGTACGCCTCCTGTGGGGTCAGCTTGAGCTCGACAATCAAGCGGTCCATCTTGTTGAGAACCAGGACGGGTTTGACCTTGTCGATCCAGGCCTGCTGCAGGACAGAAATGGTCTGAGTGCACACGCCCTCCACGACATCAATCAGGACGAGACCACCGTCGCAGAGACGCGAGGCGGTCGAGACCTCCGATGAAAAGTCAACGTGGCCGGGCGAGTCGATCAGGTTGATCAGGTATTCGTTCGTCACTGTCTTTTCCGGGTCGTCTTTACGGGATTTGTTCATTATAAGATATTTGACATATTAACAGTGTAAGAAATTTGCATATACACACCTGCAGCGGCCCGAAGAAGCTTAAAGTAGAGACTGATCGCACTGGATTCCATTGTGATGCCTCTTTCCTGCTCGTCCTCTCGCGAATCGAGGTAGCGCACCTTGCCGGCCATTTTGGAAGAAATAATGCCGTTGGTGGCGAGGAGCGAGTCAGACAAGGTCGTCTTGCCGTGATCGACGTGGGCGAGAATGCAGATATTTCGAATATGTTTGGCATTGCGTTGCAAAGCCTCGAGCTGTTGGGGCGTCACGGCTGGCATGGTGGAACTGGAACGATCAACACACACAAGAAGAACGTTGCCGCAGCTGTCCTGCTGCCATTTTTTATTTTGCTTTGCCGCAGCATTCGCTTGATTTCCCCGCAATGGAAAAGAGAAAAAGTGTAATTTATGGGAATGAAAATATATTACACGCTCAAGCAAGGTAAAGTACCAAGTATAGGTAAGGGTATGTTTATATGCTATAAGCGGGCGGTTGATCCTCTTGCTCGTTCGTCTGCATAGAGAAACTGGAGGAAGAAGAGGATGCGGTGGCACGGCTGCTGGACTCGGCATGGGATGAATAAGCAGGCAAGGCGGGTCGTGAGGACGACGAAGATGACGGCTGACCTTGTTCTTGAAATACAGGCGGCTCACCCTCTTCTGCGTCTTTGCTGTACTCCGTATACTCTGGCAAGGGTCCGTTGCGCTCCACCTCGACCGAAGGCGGGCCCACTTCGAGCACGTCGTCCACCGTGACACGTCCACTCGCTTCGGCTGCGACAGCCGCAATCGCCGCGTTCGAACCCATCCGCAGCCGTGCAATCTCGCTATCCAGATTGACGTTATCCAGCACACCGTTCTCGCGCAGGATGGTCTCCAGTAGCAGCACTTGCTGGTCGATCCATTCAATTGTCTTTTGCTCAAGATGGTATTTCGACACGGCGAGCTGAATCTGGAGTTGGCTGTAGCGTGGGTTGATCTGGGTGCGTAGGAGCGATTCTATCTCGGACCGATACGTGCGGTACTTTGTCAGGAGCGTCGCCACGTCTTTTACACACATGTGAGTTACTGAATAGCTATCCAGGAAACCTTTACCTTCGGACGCGTCGTTTACTGAGGGTATCTTGGGGAAATCGCTGCAGACATTTGAGGCCTTTTCCGCATGAAAAGATGCCTCTTCCGCTAGCTTTCTCGCATCTAATTACAAGAATATGAGTTTCTCTCTTCATTTTAGAAGGAGTTTAGGCGTACTACCTTGGAGTGTAGATAAGGAGGAAGGATCGTGTGCAGCCGCATGTGAGCTCGCAGTACCGAAAAAGCTGCGGCCAATGCTGATACCGTGATTGGCCAAAACCTGCTGGTCAAGAAAGGATGTTGAACCGGGTAAAGTCGTCATGGCTCTCTCGATGGCATCGCGTGCCTTATTGAGCTCCTCTTGTGTCTGTGCATAACGATGGATTTCGAACTCTATCTATGTAAAGAAAAAGCATGATGAGCATGACATTCTACTAGTCCTTATATCGATCTTACTTTGGGTAACTCCTCTTCCAAGGACTTGACCTCGTTTCGTAGGTTTTGTTCTGTTATATAAGACGAGTCGCCTGACATGGCCGATGCCAACTAATCACGTTTCATAACTAAGAATGTAAAAGCTTTGAGGAGCTCTTGGAAAGCGTACCTCGTCGTACAAGACATGAAGATCTTCACACACAGCATCCAACTGGCACTTGCTTTGCATCAGATCGTTCATCTAAACCTTTTGCTTAATACAAGGTAATCGATGCATAAATATCGAATATACCATTTCTTCTGCTTCTCCCAGCTGCCGTTCAAGGAAAGTGAGTCTCTCTTGGGATAGCAGGAGTCTATCCTGCAGTTCGTCCCGAAGGCGAGGGTCTGCGTCTGCGTTTTGTCTTGCCAAAAGAGTGAATACGTTGCAAGATACTATTCTTATATAAGGCGACGTACGTACAACTGGTGCTCGAGAGTCATTTGTGAATCGAGGACTTTTTTATGCTTCTTCACCAACATGGCGTGGTTCTTTGAATGGGCAGGCATCGATTCGCGTACCCATTGCAGCTGAGTAATCTCGTGTAGGATGCGTATAAAACTATCTTGGTAAGACTGGCTTTCCTGGTGAGCCGTGCTCGTATTCGCTTGCTCGCACGACATTGGTGAAGAAGAAGGAAAAGGCTGAAGTTTAAACTGTAAAGAAGAATAGAGTATTAAAAAAGAACCCCATCCCCCGGCTGATCACGCAACACGCGTCTCTTTTAATTATGCAACCCCGACTGCACTTATACTATGCATTACTCCTTGAGATGCCATACTTCACGCTTCTCTCTTAAATAAAGAGTACCTTGCTCATATTTTCAAGTTGGTGGTAAAAAAAAAAAGGAAAAAAACGCTCTCTATGGATATATGATATGTGTTCTTATCCTCGCTGGGTAATCAGCCAGTCCGTTCGCTTGGTCTTTGTCACCTTGAGCCACTCGGGTGTACAGCTATACCAGTGCTCATCTAATACAGATATCAGTCAGAGTTACCCTACGATCCAGGTGTCCTTTACCAAAGCTTTCATCAGGGTTGCATGAGCACTTTTCTTCGGGCACCCAGGATGGCTCACGCGGGCACTGCGACCAGGGGTTGTGGAAATAGCCCATATCATAGAACCAATGCACTTCGGATTTCTTGAGCATGAGGGCGGCCGCAATCGAATGGACCTATCAAATGCGTTAGGAGCTTATTCATAGTTCGTCTTTTGGTTTTGTTTGGTTTACCGGTGCATCGCCCCATCTATTCCGGACAAGAGAGGTTAGAAAATAATCCGAAGCATACCGTTCACACGTACCGCTCGTAAAAGAAACCACCCGCTCTGTCGAGGTGATTAAAGTAGTCCATGTAGGCTTTGGACCGCAGCCATTTCAGCGAACCAATTTCAAAATTGCTCCAGAAATGGCAGAGGTTGTATGAGTCGCCACCGTCATTGCTGACCCAAGACATTAAACTCTCCGGATCATTCTTGGGTACGATATGCTCCGGGTGTTCCTTCATAAAGTCCTTGACTGTATCCCACAAGGTAGGAATCGTTTCAACGTATTCCTTAATAGAAATGGTCCATCCTAGTCGTAAAATAATGTCAGCAAGCAGAGAACATAAGGGACGGGATCCGTACCGTATTTGAGATCGCGTTCGCGCATGAGTTGGAAGGGATCATAGTCGATATCGCAAGTGAAGCTGACGTGGGGCTCGACACGCCTGCAAATGGAAAAGAAATAGGCTAGCCAGTCTTTAGAGCGGATAATAGACTTACCAGTAGTAATCATAAGAGTCGAGCAGGGGATGACGGAAGAAGAAACCACTCTGGAAGCTACAAAAAATAAAAAAGAAAGTTAAAACGAAGTTACTACTACAAATGGGATAGTCTTTTACCGGCACATGTGGCGATAGGATTCGCTCCCACCGTAAATGATATTCTTGGCTGCCATGTCTTCGCGGCTCTGGCGGGCCTTTTCTTGGTCAATAAAGTCAGGATATCCCCACATGGTATTGTCAAAGGTGCCGTAGAACGTTTCTCCGGAAGCGATACCGGACGTGTATGCTTTGAACTTGTCGTCGAACGGTTCGTCATTTAAAAAGATCCACGGGTACCCAAACTTGCGGTTGAACCGATCCTCCAGTTGCCGCATTGTCGTTCGCATAGAGTCCAGGTCGCTATTGCGCACAAGGACAACAAACGCTGCATTCTCACGAGTGCCGTTGCTTTGGAGCATAGGCTTAGGCGGGCGTGGCGCACGCCATGCGTTCCACGACCCATTCTGTTGCGCCACCAAAAGAAGCGTAAACAGAAGCGAGATGGGCAAAAGGACGAGCAGGAATGTTCGACCGAGGCGTGAAGTGATCATCACTACGAAGGCTAAATAAAAGGATGCCAAGGAACGGGTGTTCAAAAATGCGCTTGACGTGTATCGAGCGATTTTATAATTCCCAGCTTCATGCGCGTGCGTGGTTTCACTTGATAAGTCACACCAGCTTCGTTTGTGTAATTTATTTTTCTACCTTTTTATTTTTTGATCTATCTTAAATATCTCATGTGTTTCTCTTGAATATATATATCAGAAAAACTATATATATTTTTTATCTTGTGAAAAAGTCGCTGTTGAGGAGCATGGGAGTGTATTACGTGGAGAAGGATACTATGGGAATATAGATATTTACTTACTAGAGTGCATTGACAAACCAGAGACATAATAGGTAACTTGAATGTTCAGGTTAAAAATCATCGTGTTCTTCCAAAGATGTCAGAAAGACAGTAAGAGACTTGGAAGGAAGTAATGTGTATGTTATAATAGCATATATTTTATATGCGTATTGGTCTGTTCACAATGATACTACATCAATGGGACATGCCAGTAGAAAAGTTGAAGGCTGCAAGGTACAAAGTAATTGAGATTAATGATTTGGCAACGAGGGTCCTTCCGATTTGCACAATCACATGAACTTGCTCCTTGCATGAATTTCATTGACTTCATTGTACGCACTTCAGACTTCTTTTCCATTAGAAGGCGATAACTCATGCCAGGCAGCTCTCAATCTTTAGTATCATTTCCTTCAACTTTTTCTTGACTTCTTCCACACGAGCCTACATACCATCGCTAATTTGAATGGTGGCCCCTTCTATGTACACAATTATACTGCATCTTAGATTCCTGCAGTCTACACCCATGTTGCTATGGTCGAACAAATATAGTCAAGCTATCCAAGGGTGTATATTACCACAAAAGACGATTGTCTAATGTTATAAAAAAATATGTAAATGCCACTTTGTCGTAGGTGGATCTCCTCGGTGTAGCGCCACTACATACAGAGATTTGTGCAATAAGACACGCTACACTACGCAAATCATGAATCACTCCTTCCCATGATATTCAAGAGATAAGATTCTAACGCTACAGCGGCCAGGGCCCTTCCACAGCGCGAGCAAGAGACTATTTTCCCATTAGAAATGGCGCGTTGACTCCTCCCAAAAGCGCACACCGAGTCAAAGAACCTCGACTATCCTGGCACCTATTACAGCCCATTTTCTGCGAGGCCACTATGGAACTCCCCACGCCAATGTAGCTCCCGTTATAGGCGTTATTCGTTCCCGCGGCAATATGTTCGATCGACGTGGCTGTGAATCAACCGAGAAGGAGGATGTCTGGACTCTCCTTCTAGCTTGAAAGCCCGCCACCTGTGAGAACGTCTTTATGTTCCCATGAATCTTTTTCAAAAAAAAATTATCCCGGACAAAACGTCATTGTTTATGTATATATGGACTTCGTTTCGCTTGATATAGTGGATAAATATGTATGATTGTGCTTCACGTCACACACACAACATCATGAGAAGAAAAGGAAAATAGATGTTTTTTGCCTCTTATTAGGCCAATGATGATCAATTGTATTGGGCGCACGCGGGTTATTTGACTCTCATTATTGGCAGTAAATGGCAAGTCGAGAACATGGGGCCAACAAAAAGGGCAGCTGCATGACAATGAGATGCCAGGAGCAAGTGTGTAACAGGTGTCGGACATGATACAATGCGGCGGAGCAGTGGTTTACCAGACATTCCCGCCCCCTCCTCTACCATTACTGTACATACATGCAGAAATGTACACCTTTGTATAGATATTGGCGGACATCCATGTCTTGACTATGATGGCGACTTGTTTACCCCTACCATGCGTGTTAAATTTGGGACGATCAGGATCCTTTTTTTAATCTGGTGGGTGGGATGGCTGCCTGTCTGGGTTTTTTTGCATCAGACCACAGACAAAACCATTCTGATTGGAGCCTCCTTTTTACTCCACCCTGCTTACATATGTAGAGACATATGCGCTCTGATATCTGCTGCTTCTGACTCCCTGTTGTACCCTGGATCCTATCTGTGCTGCGTTTCAGGTAAAAGCTTATGCATAGCAGGGAAATAGTGTGTAAGCACAGCGACATGCAATTACAAGATAAAGTAGTACAGAATGACTAGATACAGAAGGCGAAAGTGGTGATGTGGCGCGAGCACAAATATAGCATGAAGGTTTATAAAGGAGTATACATGTACATGGCAAAGAATGGACAATGGTATAAATACGTCACTGATGATTTTGCTGTTGTGAGTGTCGTTAAAGAGAATATAAAAGCAATGACAAATGATTGACAGCATTACTATTATCACCAAGATCATTAAAGACACCGCCATGGTTCACCAAACCCTCATTCTCGCGCTTACACTTGTGTTCTCCATGTACCTCTCGCTAGGTCAAGTCATACCTGGCATCGGATTGGGTGTCAGTGGCTTTCAGGCAGCCAAAACCGGTTTCGACGCCCTCAGTGTCGCCAAGCAATCGGCAGAAAAGATGGAAAGCAAGCTCCCTCATGTCGGATACACCTAGAAAATAGGGAAGGGACCCGGTTCTTTTTTGACACTCGGCTTTGGTGTTACATGAGCCACGTTGTTGTATATCGCCTATATGTAAACTCGATCGAAAAGAAAAAAAAAAAAAGGACATGAACAAAGAACTACGCTGGTTTTCGTCGAGCTTGAATATTTTTACTTTACAACAAGAGAAAGAAATGTATGTATGTTCGTATATATGAGGAAGAGAACGGCAAGAAAGGTTAAGCCCATGACCATGTAATGGGCACACGGCCTTGAGCATAGTCAGCAATCTTGCCAAACGCAGCGGGCGACAGATCCAAGTCGCCTTTCTTGCAGGGAGGGCAGGTATCGACCTTTAGAAATTGAATGGTGTGTCAGATATAAACCTGTAATCTGGAATCTTTTTCTTTTTTACGTACAATCTTGACGGTCACTGTGCCCTTGGGTCCCTTGACTTTGGCCTTCTTTCCACAGTTGGAGTTTTTGTTTGGGTTGCCGCTGGATCCCATCTGGGGGGCATTCAAAGCAGCCACCAGGTCATGGTCACTGTCGTCCGTGCCACAGGAACCCAGGCCAACGGTATAAAAGGTGCCATCACCGGAGAAGCCTCGTTTCTCGATGGGTGCGGCACGAACCATGGCAATGGCGGAAACGAAAATAATCAACAGAAAAGCGAGCGGTTGCATGACGATGATTTGGATAGGATGTTGTTAAGAGCGAGAAGAACGACCGGCGTTTGTAGAGCAGAGAATGAAAGTGTAGAGAGTTCCGTTGCTGTAGCAAAAGGAAAACGGTTGAGAGTGAATGGAATGAGAGCCTCCAAGGCTTTTTGTGAAAGAAGGGAAGGAAGTGCAGAAAAAAAAAAAGAAAAGAAAAAAGAGAAGAGGGCAAGAGAGAAGAAAATGAAGAAGAAACGGAAAGGATGGATGCATCTTATATATGCGAACTGTGCCTGGAAGGTTGCCTGCCAATAACGTTCCGCGCCCGTAAATTGCTCAAATTACCGGGCTCCCGAGGCTGTGGTGGCAATCAACAAAAGAAATAAGGAGTTATCCATATTCGTTCGTCGTCATCATCGGGCCCTTCTTTTTCTTCTCCATACATGATAATGTACACAAGCAAATACACTGACAACACGACACCCCTTCACACACACACACACATATATATATATATATATATATGGATTCTGGCTTGTGCGGTCGAAATGATTCATTCTATATAAAATAATTAAAAGGGCGTATGGACGCCCATGTAGAGAGAGCTGACACGTTTGTTCTGCGGAGCAGGCGGTGCCATGAACGTTTGCTCGACGCATTGTCTGGGGAACACACCACGCTGGTTCTGGGAACCCCGGGTCAGGTTGGCGCCCAGACACCAGCCATCGTCATACTCGACAAACACCTGGACCTGATCGCCGGGCTGGACCTCTAATTCATCGCTCAGCGAGGGAATGTACTGCAGTGCGACGGTGTAGGTTCCAATCGGCTGCTGGTTCCACAGTTCCTGGCTCGGCTGCGTTGCAGGTTGCTCCACCACGACCGCCGGGGTCTGGACGGGTTCCGGCACGGCTGGAGCGGCTGGAGCGGCTGGCAGGGGCGGGTGGCTGTTGACATGGTCTGGCGGTGCTGATCCAGCAGCACCCAGAGCAACACCACCCACAGCAGCAGCAGCACCACCACCACCACCACCCATGGCAGCACCCATGGCAGGAGCTGGGGATGCATGGTGGGGTGAGAGAGGACCGGACGAAAAGGCGGAAGCAGGCGAAGGCTGCTGCTGTTGTTGTTGAAAGTTGTAGGGCGACTGAGGAGGCTGCTGGGGTGGTGGAGATGCATAGTAAGGACTGGACTGGTAAGAATCAGTCGCGGTGGTATTGTTGAATTGGGTCATGGTTGGAGAGGTATGTTCAGTGTAGTTTGCGATAGGCGGGTCTGTTCCTACTGGAGGGCTGTTCATGTAGCCGTGGGATGCAGGATAGTTGTGCAGACCCTCCTTGCCTGTCGCAGTCATCCCAATCACTTCATTCTGTGAGTTGTACGGCGCATCCATCGAGTACCGTGACATGCGTCCTGCCAACTGCTTTTTCTTTTGCTTTCGTCGCACTAACAAAAAGGCGACCACACCCGCAAAAATAATGGCAATAATGGCCGTAATAGCGCCAATCGCACTGTCCGACAGGTTATCTCCGTCGCTCGGATCTGCATACACGCTCGAGGCAAGGGCAGAAGAAGTTGTCGTGGAGGATGAGGTGATGGAGGTAATAGACGAAGGAACGGCATTACTACTTTTGCTGCTGGGGATACTGCTGCTAGGTGAAGCGCTACTGCTGGCGACACTGCTGCTGCTGCTGTTGGCGGAGCTGCTTTCGACGGCAGAAGATGTTGCTTTGGAGGGAGTGGCAGTGGCGGATGGGAAGATGGAAAGGCTTTGGGTTTCACTGTTGGCGAATCCCGGTGCGCCATGAGGTTTGGCTGTAGATTCGCTACTGCTGCTGCTACCACCGCTGCCGGTCTCCTTTGCGCTCGATGTCGGCTTGTTGGCGAACGATTCTTTTTATATTGTATAAATATACCATAGGAAACTAGCTTTTACGTTTCACTCACCTTCTGCCTGACGCTTTACAGCGTCTCTCCGCAAATGATATTCGTACCTGACCATGCCTATATGACCGTGATTATTTGTTAAATAAACATAGAGAGAGGTACAACAGGCAGTGTGCATACCGCAAGGCTACGTCACGTATGCAGGTAAAGAAGGAAGGAGTGGGAGGGGGGTTTAGAAAAAAGGAAGGGATTGAGAGTAAGTGAAAGAGGAAACAAAAAAAAAAAAAAAAGAAGTGTGTATTGTGTGTG
>VAFG01000236.1:285089-334853 GCA_013461545.1 Syncephalastrum contaminatum
TGCATTATCGCCGGCACCACGCATCTTCTTCTTCACCCAAAGAAGGGCCAGACAAAGTGGGTCGCCGGAGAAAGCGGTCCATTGTCTGGCACTTTTTCTTTCCCCAGCACAAACGCAATTCCACAAGTGATTCACCTGTCCATGAGACCTCGGCTGAGCAGGAAGCCGCCATTGCTTCCTTGGCAGAGTACGCCGATCGCCACCTTTCACTTTCTCTGGACGCCACCATTTACCGTACCATTCTCGAGTCCACCAATTGGGACAGCTCCAGCGCCATTGTCGAATTGAATGACTTTCAGGAAGCCGACCAGCGCTTGCTCGCGCCACCACCTCTTCCTAGTACTGAGCTGCTCGGATGCGAAAACGATAGGACCACTAGCTGCTACATTGATGCGCTGTTGTTTGCCATGTATATCGGCCTCGATGTAAGTCAGCCTTGGATTCCGTTTTGCCATTGGCTTATCGTAGGTATAGGCGTTTGATCCGCTCTTGACGTACGATGTGTCGAACGACGATACCAAACAAAAGCTGCAGATGCTCTTGCGGCTATGTATCAACAAGATGCGCAAAGGTCATTTGGTCCGGACCAACCTCGTGCACCATTTGCGGATGGAACTCAAAAAGACGTCCTGGGCTGGGTCTGAGAATGAGTGTTGGACGCAAGAAGACGCCAGCGAGTTTTTCATGTTTCTCACCGATACCTTTGATCTGCCCTATTTACCCGTACGTCACTCCACCAATGTTTACACATGTTTATGCCAATGGGAAGTAAACATCACGCTAACCGTTCTATATTTAGTTCCAAATCCGTCTTTTCCACGGCGGCGATCGGGACGCCGACGACGACCGTGTCATGACCGACCGCATGCTCGCCATCTCTGTGGACGACGCGTCCCTCACCCCGCTCCGGCTCGAAAGCATGCTCCTCGACCATTTCTACAATAGCATCGTCACCGGAATACGCCGTCGTGTTGACAGCCATGCGAGTGCTGATGATCACCGCACAGAAACCGACGTATCACCGCCTGACTCTCCCACCTCGCCCACCGAATCACTTAAACATATGCACATTGAAGACGCCACGAATAGGTATAGGCAAGAGGTGCCTGTCACGGCCTGGCAGGTGCTCGAGCTCCTCCCCTTTTATAGCGGCACGAACGAACAGGGCAAGGCCGTCAATGCCCAGATCCAGGGCCATTTTCCGGGCGACTTCCACCTCATCTTGCCGATTGTCCTGAAACGCTACACCTTTGATGGCCGCGGCCTCCGTAAGGTCAAGCGGAGCGTGCAGATACCCCCTTTGATCCACTTTAACCAGTTCATCAACCGCAATGCAGACAACCTCATCTGCGCCTCGTGTGGTCAGCCCGCAGAGTGTCTCTTGCAACTCAGGAGTGCGGTCTGCCACCTCGGTGACTCGCCGCATGCAGGCCATTACGTCGCGTACGCTCGCCTCGATGATCCTGCGGGAGAGGATGTGTGGCTCAAACTAGGTAAATCGTCACGCGAGGAAACATAACGCAGTGACTGATGCATAGTGTACACTTAGATGATTTACGTCTCGAGGAGCGTGTCAAAGTGTATACCGAAGCAGAGTTTGAGTCTGTGTACGACGAACTCGGTCGCAACGCGTACATTTTGTTTTATGAGCTCTCGAGCGCCTGCAACCATGAAGCCCTTGATTCGGATGAAGGAGGGGAGATGTCCGGCAAAAAGGACTTTGCTCCCGACTCTAAAGACCCCCTTGGACCAAGCGATAGCAGAGAAACATTTCCTGCACTTAGCCAGGAAGGCACGGAAGATTCTACTCAAGCCTACGACACCCCGCATGCTGACAATGGCAAGGACGATAATAACGGTGACGACGAGCATCATACAAAGATACCCTGTAAATTTGCATAAAGGTTTTTGTTTTTTTAAACATATGTACAAAAGGCATGAAGGGTTTTTTCTTTTTTTTTGAAAGGTGAGATAGTCGCAACGACAAATAGATAGCGAGGGAGGGTGGAGACAGCGTAAGGGGGAGGGGGGGATAAAGCTGAGCAAAAGTGATTCGGATATCCATACGTATATGATTTCTAAGCAGCAGCCTCCTGCTGAGAAGTACGCTTGCTCTGGTAGTCCTGAATGGCTGATTTGATTGCGTCCTCCGCAAGCACTAAAATACAAATGACACGTCAGCAATCCTGTTTAAACGGCCGTTTTCCTTGGTTTCTTACTTGAGCAGTGAAGCTTAACAGGTGGCAAGGACAGCTCACGCGCGATATCAGTATTCTTGACCTGGCCCGCATCGTCGAGGGATAGGCCACGCACACGCTCCGAGATAAAGCTGCTGCTCGCAATGGCCGAACCGCACCCGAACGTCTTGAATTTGACGTCGGAAATCTTGCCTGTAGTTTCATCCACCTGAATCTGCAGTTTCATCACGTCGCCGCACGCAGGTGCACCGACCAGACCGGTGCCGACGTCCCGGCTCTTTTTGTTGAGCGAGCCGACGTTGCGAGGGTTTTCATAGTGATCGATGACCTAGTCGTAGAATTGCTGTTTTAGCTATACGTGCGCTTCCCTATGCATGGTAGTGCGCTTGCCTTATCGTGGTAGGCTCGAGCGGCTTGTGCAAAGAGCGGTCGCTGAGCCGAAAGGGGTCGTCTGATGGCTTGTGACAAGAGCATTATTTTATGAAAAGTTGGAGGGAAAGAAAGTGGAAAATGAAAAAAGCTTCACGCAAGTTCTTTATAGTCTTTCTGACTTTATTCAGTTTTACGCTTTCCTCTGACTTGGAAGTGATGTAATAATGGGGGGACCTTACGAAGGATTGGGGGGAGCAAAGGGAGGGGCCTGGAGATCGGTTTCCTTTCATGAATGGGGTCCCAAAACTATTTTTCATGAATATGGCAAGTCCATTTGCTGCTTGTACATGTCATGCTCACGCTTCCATGCAGGACCATAAAAAGGAAAAAGGAAAAAAAAAAGAAAAGAAAAGAGGAAATAAATTTCTTTCATATTTTTAATCAATATCCATCAAATCACGCATGACATTATTGTCCGTGATTTCTGTCTCGACTTCGGTAGACGAGCCAGAAGGGACACTGGGCGCAGTACGCGAGTTTCTACGGCGATGATGGTGGTGATGGTGGTGGTGGCCGGACCTCAGCAACGAGGAGTCTTGATGGTGAGGGGTATGTGTGTTGCTGTCATTGTCGGAAGAAGCGGTGTTGTTAAAGGCCATGGTATGGCGGTTTTCTTCCGACTCGACGGTCTCCGTCGCATGGTCACTATTAGTTTGTGGTGGTGCGGGGTCCTGCTGTCCTTGCTGTTGGCCTTGGGGCAAGTCGCTTTGGCGCTCGTCAATGGGAATCGGTAGCACGTCGGCGGTGGTGCCATGCGTCGCAAGAGGCACGACCTGGTTCGTTTGGGGCGTCGTCGTGTCAGGTGCAGCCGCCACGACCGCAGCGGTTGCGGCAGCGGTCGTACTCGACGTCGTGGTGGCGTTGGGAGGATGTGTCGAGTGGTGGCGCTCGATGCACCACCATCGGTGACCTTCTGCCCATGCCTTGGATTGGCATGATTTTGAGCAGTACTTTGCTTTGCGACTGTAAAATTCCAAAAATGGGGGTGGAGAAGAAAGAAAAAAAAAGTCGTGATCGTATGAGCAAACAAACAAAAGATGTAAATAAAAAAAAAGGTGGCGATGATGTGTGTGTATAAGAAAAGCAAGATAGAAAAAACTTACCAGCGACGACATTTAGCAAATTCGCGAGGGTATCTCTCCCACTTGCCACAATGCATGTAGGCACATTGTCTGATGCCACCTCGGGCTTCGTCCTTTCGGCAGGCATTGCGCATGATCACACCGGCCCAGTAGATAATAGCCTGCGGATGCAGGCGGTGGGTGAAGCGCTCGACGACGGAGAATACGTTTCGGGAGTGGTTCTTGTGAAAGGATTCGCGCAGGTGGGGGTATTTGGAAAGGTAAGCGAGCAGCTGCAGCGAAAGAAGCACGTCTTCTTCGCGGTGGAGAATCGCATCGGGAGAGAGATTGTTCAAAAGTGGTATGGAAGTGAGCGAGTGTGCTTGTGGTTTAGGCTTTGACCTGGGGGTGCGGGTGAGGAAGGTGCGCCGTTTGGGAAGTGTAAAAGAGGGCGACTCGGGTCGGTCTTGGTGCTGGTGTTGCTGCAGCTGCTGCTGTAGTTGCTGGCCATGTGCGCGGAGGCCGTGAGGGTGAGAAAGATGCGGAGGCGGCTGCTGTTCGGATGGGAGTGTGGGTTGATTGTTGTTGCTGTTGTTGTTGTTATTAGTGTTGTTGTACTGCTCGAAGGGTGCCAAATGGCCGATAAGTCTCCGGGAGGGAGTGATGGGTGTGGACCTTGACTGGGTGGGCTGCAGCGGGACAGTCGGTAAGGTCAACGCAGTAGCAACCTGACCGAGCGACTGCTGCTGCTGCTGCTGTTGCTGCTGCTTTCTGTTCTCTTGTTCTTTATCCGTCTTGGCCTGCTCGAGCGCACGCAGGAAATTCTCAAGGACGGCTAGAACAACATGGACTGCGCCTGTTTCGACAACACGGCTCCGTATGGCTTCTGTCCCACGCACGCCGACGTTGACGACGCACTGGAAAGCCAAGGACCATTTCCACAAGGAATGACGGTCGCTTTGCTGACATGTGGACAGAATCTTGACGAGTCTTTCCAAACCCCCATCCGCAGCCAAGATTTCCCGTATACGAGGAGAAGTCGAGGTCATGTAAGCAAGGTGGGTCAGCGAATTGACGAGAGGGAGAGTTGCGGTACAATCGAGGGCTCTTCGATCGTAGAGCGCAGATGAGATAACGACGGCTGCTCTATTTTGTGAAGGAAAGCTGTAGTTGGGTTCGCGCATGGTAGAAAGAGGTTTGAAATAACGGTGGTTGTGTAGGGGACGGCGTAAGCAATAATGGGGGGGCTGCTGCTTGTGTGGTGGGTGTTATTTGGAAAGAAGAAGAGTATAAAAGGCAGGAGCAGAAAAGGAGACTCGTTTTTGCTTTTCTCTCTTCACAGCGGGAAAAGATGGCCGTTTTGAACCGCCGCTGGTCCCAAAAAACTATATCACTTTTTTTTCCTTTTCTTTTCCTTCACCCAGCCCATGGAAAAAAAAACACATCTTTGTCTGCTTCTCCTCTTCTTCTTCTTCCTTTTTCAATCTTCATATTATATCACGCTTGATTTTCTCTAGTTACTCGTTTATACTTTATTAGCGAGCATGAAAATAAAAAAAAACTAGTTTATTTTCACCAACTCACGTTCGCACACACGCCGGCGCTGTACGACGTAGCAATGCCGACCGGCGTTCACGCCGTTTAGATTCACATACAGCTTGTTTTCTTTGTGTACATGCACCTCGTCTCCAATTTCTATTCTCTCTCTCTTTTTCCTTGTCTTTCTTTTTCATGTTCCTGGTTCCCCCATAATGGGATCGCGCCCCCGCATGAACCACCTACACCCTTTGCGCAGGCTATTAGTACTGCTATTATTATATTATTTACTCTTTTTTTCCAAGCACGCGTGGTGTTCCGAATCCCGACACGAGCACAAATGAGAACCATATCTACTTCTTATTCCCCGTAATGACGCACGCAAAAAAAATAAGCAGTGATAGTGAAAAGGGGGATGCCCTGGCAATACCTCTGTTGCCCAGGTAGCAAGAAATTCACCGGCAGATGACATTGTTACCGCAGCAATTTCGCTGTTATTTTGAGCTCAATGCAGTGTAATTATACAAATCTTCTGCTGGCGGATGATGACGGCGGAGAAGAGAAGGGAGTGATGCAATGCAACATTTGCTTGTTGTGGCAACGCACCAGCAATTTTTCCAAAAACATGCAAAGTCGATCTTTCTTTGGAACACGAGTCTTGATCTTCTTTGTATCAGCGCAGTCCATTTCACGATGTGCTTTGTATCATATGAAAAGAAGCATCTTAAACGTATCCAATGAGGATTGTCAAGCGGATGATTTCCCAAAGCATGAAATAAATTTGCGAGTGAGCAGTTCTGTGCAGCATCGGACATTACGTAGGCACGGTGCAAACGATGATATGACCCAATTGACATTTCTTCACCATGGATGAGTAATGTTACCTATCCCAGCCACACATGTGTATAACCGGAAGGAGCGCTTCCGATTATCTGCTGTTTGATATATAACCTTGCAGGGCTAGACCCTACTCTATCATGTGAGAGTCAGGAACCATGTGTTTTCCAGAAGCTTGGATAACGCTTCAGCAGTGATGCTAGGCTATGATATCCTGGGCGCTGCTTTCATGGAGTTGGATTCTTTCCATGGCGATGCGTCATTTCATTATTTGTGCCAATAAGAGCATCATCCCACGCCTATACAAACATAGGAGGAGACGAGGATCGACGCTGTATTCTTTTCAGCGATTCTGCTCCAACCAGGGCGGTTCATGGATCCAAAAGGGGATACTGCATATGACGAAATGCTTCCTCGAAATGCAACAGGAAACGTGCAAAATATGTTTGGATCAGGTGACCCTGTTTCCAAGGAAACATTGCCAAGATGCTCGCATTATACGTATCACCTCAACCAATCAATCCATTGTTGGGTGACAACATGAAACAAAATGTATCATATGGCCTATTCACTGACATGTAACTTTTGCAACAAACCTATTTTCATCCAATTTGGCGGTGACATATGCGCGAAACTTAGGAAACAGCCCTTTTGGTCGAGTGCCAATCAAAAAGAGCGAAAATCACTCAGGCTGAGTAGGTACAAGCCACATGTCAAGCGAATTTCCTCGAGTGAAATTTCACTCACTATTTTTTTCAACTTATCTCGAACATTATGGCCAAGGAGAAGAAAGACAAGAAGATGAAGAAGGAGAAGAAGGAGGAGGACGTCAAGATGACCGAGGCGGGTGAGGTCGAAATCGAGCGCTGGGTCTCGCCTATTGCCCATCCCTTGGCTGACAAAAAGTTGAGCAAGAAGCTCTTCAAGACTGTCACTGGAGGTAAATCGTGTGATCTACCCATGAAGGTGGCATGTGTGAGTTAATCTTTTGTATTTCTTATAGCCAGCAAAGTGAAGCATGTGCGTCGTGGTGTCAAGGAAGTCCAGAAGGCCCTGCGCAAGGGCGAGAAGGGCCTCGTCGTCCTCGCTGCTGATGTCTCGCCTATCGATGTCACCTCTCACTTCCCCGTCTTCTGCGAGGAGAAGGATGTGCCTTATATTTTTGTGACTTCGCGTGAGCAGCTCGGCCAGGCAAGCTCGACCCGCCGTCCTACTTCGGTGGCGATGGTCGTCCTCGGTGGCAAGTCCAAGGATATGAATGCTGCTGTCGAGTACAAGAGCACTTTTGAGGAGTGCGTCACTCAGGCCAAGGATCTGGTATGTCTTGCTGATTATTTCTTCTTGCCTTGAGTACTCAATATTCATGCTTTATTTTCACAGAGAGAACAACTCGCCCAGTAAAACCATCCCCCTCGCATACATCTCTTTACTTCCTTTGCATTTTGTTGTATATTTTTCTTTCTCGTTTTTTCAAATCAAAAACAATGCTCGCATTTCTATGTGCTAAATTAAACAACACATGATGCCGCTTTGCTCTCTGTATAGCTCACCAGATCAGTGGCTCGTATATTGGCATTTACATTGCTGGGTAGGCGTCTGGGTACATTCTTAAGTTGCTGCCGTCCCTGAGTCCTGAATGAGGACTGGCAGTGCATTCATAGGCATCCGGATATCCGTGTCTTTTCATCTTGTCACATTTCCTTCGAGCACCGTCGAGGTGGTAAAGGCAATCTTGAATGGACTGAAGAGTCAAGACGACAAAGAAAGTACGTTTTGAGAAAGACTACTTTTTTTCACGTAGGAGATAAATTGGAATGAGGTACTGATACAAAACAGAGACATAGTACTGGAAGGTGCTTATGTCGAAAGTCTTTAAACGTGGTTGGCCTAAACTGTTACTTTTCCTTTGTCGGCATCGATAAGAATTAGTTCAAACTGACTATTCTAGAAAAAGCCTGACCATGTAAACCTTGAATTCCGGATGGTGTGGTGGAAAGGAGTGCGCTGCGAACTGTAAGTTAAAAAGTTGTTGTTGAAGGGCAAGAGTCAAAGATTCCTTCATGCGCAACACGCCCGGATGGCCTATGGTCTAACCGAAGCAAAATAGCTCAGCCTGTCGTTCTTGTCTTCATACTAAGCTTCTGCTTGGATTCCTCCACGAAATCGGTCGGCTATTTCGTCACTGTATCTGGCAACAACCGGTTCACACTGTTGCTGATGCCGCGCACTCGACTCACGAGAAAGGTCACCCTGATCATTTCCATGGACCCTTATTTTCGATGAGTATGCGTAGAAGTTTCAATGCACTATACAGTGTATTTGCATGCTGCGTTAATAAGGCTTTACGCGACATAACTACCCTGTGTACCATATATATAAGCATCTAACTACCATGTGTCATCTCTAGTCGTATAATAAACGCAAGCTACTTCATCGCGTACATGTTTTTTACTTCCTTTACATTTTTCTATAATCAAATCAAATTTGCATGTACTACGTAAATCAAAATACAGCGCGACGTCGCGTCTCGGTATTTAGCTCGCCAGCCTTGAACAACGCCGTCGTATGCGAGTCTGCATCTGCATCACTCACTATGAGCATTGGTGTTTGAAGACTATTTTTCTTGGGTACTATCATTTCTTGAACTTCCTGCGCAAGGATGGGAGGCGTATTCGCCGGTGTCGGAAGATGCGCATCATCGTCGTCTTCAACATCCGAAACCGATTCCTTGGAGTGACCCCAGTTGAAGAGATGATAGTCATCCAGCCACTCTAATGAAGCCTGGCGAAGGAAACCGCTCCGCAGGCGAGGGAAGCGTGGCCTAGCCGGCGCATCTAGCTTAGCTTCAGAGAGCTGCTGTTTGCGTGCAAAGCAGGGTGCTACAGAATCAATAACGCGTTAGACGATAACGCGTCATGCAAAAAGGTTACTTGCCATTTTCATCAAAGTCAGGGAATGCGCGCGGACCGTACTCATGGATCAAGTCAGAGATACCAGCTGCAAGTTTCGACCGGCATTGGCGCAGTGTCTCGGCACCCTGAGGATCCATTAAGGACATTAACAGTGGCCGCAATGATCGCATAATATCTACGCCCACTTCACCGTAATGCAGACTGGCGAATGAAATCATGACGACGCTGCACCAGACCGCAACAAGGCCGAGAAGAACGGAGGAGGGTGAAGCCATGGAGGGGTACACCCAAAAGAAGAGGCCAGTAAAAAGAAGAGTGTAGAAAGCATAGAGACAGGGCACCATGACCAGGCCGACGAGCAGCTTCCATGTCGCTAGAATGTCACGACCGGCAATTTTGACAGTGGATCCTCTCACAGCCGCTAAGACAAGTATACACAGGTTAGCGCTGATGTCTATTTCGGATGCAAACAAACTGATATGTGTACCTTGTGCCTTTTTCTGACTAATAACCTTTGCCACAATGATAACTGGCAAATTGAGAATAGCGCTACAAAATAAGGTTATGATTCTGCTGCTTTTCTATTTGAGCAAACTTACCCAGGGAACGCCAGCAAAGAAAGGACGACTATCAAGCAGAGACGCCGCAAAAGAAGCTGCAGTGTGTGCTTGCCGCCGAGATCTGTCTTGGCAACCTGGTGGTCGCGGATGCCATGGTATTTTAGGAGTTGATTGTAGGCCAACACGCGTTGTTGAAGATCAATCACTTTGGGCTCGTCCTTGAATAGATTGTAACCGATAAGGAAACGGCGATTGAGGTCGACCACCTGGGAAATATGAAGCTTATAGTTTTGATGATATAGGCGTCGGGCGGCTTGCACGAGCTGCACGCATGAATTTAGTGAGGATGAATTTTCTGGATAGCACCACCCGGTGTTCCCATACCATGAGGGTCTCATAACTGCCAGCGTTAATAGTGACGCTCTTGAGCTCGCCATAGATTCTATCGAGAAGTTTGCCACACGCAGCACGTTTCGCCGTGCCACCGCTGCGAAACTCTTCGACCCATTCGGGGCGAATATCAATTGGGCTGCCGAACTCAATTACAGCTCGGGACCGGAACCGATGTGCGTGGAAATAATTTAAACCTTGAGGTGGCAGTGGCGTTCTTGATGAGCATATTTTTTTCTCTTTTCTTTTTCTTTTGTAAATCCTTTCACTTACCACAAGGCACGATCTTGACATCCAAAGAAGGGTATTTGGCCATGGCGCCCAATGCCATCAGCGTTACACCAGCTAAACCGGTCGTTTAATCATCTTCACCAGGGTGGTACACATATGGAAGACTTGTTCCTTGCTTAGACAATACGTACCTTTGAGAGGAAGCATCTCAGCCCGGTCATGGCTTCCGCCTTCGGGGAAAATGGTGATACACCGGCCTTTGTAGAGTTCGTCGTGCACATGCTTGTAGACTGCATCTTGGTCAATATGAGGCATGCATTTGTACTGGGTATTTTCCACGGCGGGAGCATCGTCCCGAATAGTGACTTCAAGGAGATCGTCCGAGTGGATCTGTTTGATCTTGTACGTGTCTGACTTGCCGACCATGATGGAATCGCCCGGTTGGAGCTGTTGAGTGAAGGCTGTCTCAGTTCCGTGGACTTGTCCGTCGCTGGTAACTGTGATGGTGCCCTGGCCTTTCACGGCTCGATCCTGGGCGCGCACAATAGGTACTATCGAATGATGAGCAGATATTCGCACGGTTGACGCAAGACTGTATTCTTACTGGCGTGGATGAGTCGGGCGAAAAAACCGATGCCTTTTTGGTGCATGGATTTTTCCGCAATCAAGAACGACACTTGGCGCTGGCACTCGCGCATGACAACAATAGGATCCACAAACTAGAGATAGAGTCACCACACTTTAGTAACGATTTCCTTTGCAAGCTTGCTCTTTTCTTACCTGGTTGGCATGAGGTGCGACAACAAAGATAACGGCACCCGTTTTCGGGATTTTGTGGGCACCGCGCGGGCGCACTTCTCGAAAAAAAAGAAACAAAAGTAGGTTGAAGAGTTTCAGGGCCAGCCCGTACGTAAGTGTTTGAAGGAATGACATGGGAGGCCTGTCGGTTTGCTTGTTACAAGCAATACAGAAAAGAAAATGGAAGGAACGAAAAGGGAAGTATGGGAGGAAAAGAAGGGATGAAGGATACACCAAAACACACGCTCTGCCCTCCGACCTATTTTTTCTTTCCGCTTCGACCACCACGAGTGTACCTGGCATGACAGCGAATTAAATTCGGCGCTCCACCTTACTTTCGGAATGGCGCTACCCGCCAATCAGAATTCGGTTGAACAATCTTCAAATGTTTGTGAATATGTGCGTCTTTAGCTTGACAATAATGCTACTCAGGAGATCGTACGAGCTCTGATCAGACCAGCATTTTCGGCTTACCGGATAAAAAATATTTACATATGGCGGTAATCAAGTGCCTCGCAGCGTGGATAAATCTCGGAGCAATGAAAGTGTATAAACTTCAGGTAATCATTCTAGCTGCTTTCATACCATTCGCCTCAATCACTACTGCGTCTGAATAAACCACAGCTAGCAACCATATACATTATAAGTATACAACATAGACTCGAGCTGAGATAAAAAAAGCAAGTCCCATTACTTTGCTCTTTTGTTTTGTTCATAGTCAGACTACATACGCCACCGTCTGTAATAGCGCAGCCACCAGGGGAAAGATATGCAACGTGCCCTCTCAGCGCATATCTAAAGAGATGTGAGATGTCGTAGCGAACTCCCTTTTTTCGTCTAGCTGCGTTACTCACGTATCAATAAAGCCAGAATAAAAGCTTCTATAAATATACTGTCATGCTATCAAGTATACACGTTTAAACCCAAAAAGAAGGTGCTATGTAACATACATACTTGTTGAACTGGCGACATAAGCATGCATTACATAAAAAGCGCTGCATGAATCCACGTAAGCATGTGAAAATATAAAAAATATTTTATTAAGGTATTAATATAGCACATTTTCCATACCTACGTCTCTAGAAGGAGCTCCTCTTTAATCGTGCAAAATAACTGGGCTTGAGCCATCTGTTACACATGCATTCTATGCAGTGGAAGCATGTAAATGAGTTTTCAAAGTCATTAAGAGCAGACACATAGTCTTGTGTAACAAGGCATGTAAAGGTTGACAGACATGAGCAATTGAAGAACAGTAATACGCGTGTTAACTGATTTATTTTTGATATTCGCAAGGCATTCTGAGTGAGTATTTCTATGAAAACAGCTACATATAGGCACGTATGCGTTTGAATGAACACTCTACTCGTACGACTCAGATAAAATTTTTAAGCAGTTTATAGTAATGCATATCACATTTAACTTATCCTGGAGTAAAGATCGTATACTATAAAATCCTCGAAGATAATCCCTTATTAATCATGAAAACAGGTCACTTGTGTAGAAATAAAAATTCGGGATACGTCAATTCTTAAAGCGATACTTGTTCCAAGCCTGCATCTCAGATAGTCCATCCTGCAACTTTATCACGGGATCAAAGGACCCTTACAGGATAAGTGACGTATATCCTATACCTGAGGATCTTATCATTTATTTCGGGGATTATTTTTGCGTGATAGATATCAAACAAAACGTTCTTCATAAAGCAAAGACTCATTAGCGCACGTCATGCGTAAAAATATGGTACTTTCTGTACACAGTACCTCTTTCGTAGGAGTGGAGAGGTTTGAAGAGAGTCTACGTATAAACGCCAATCAGGAGCTTTAATTGACTGGAAACTGGTCACGTGATCCATCAGACAACTTGGAAGTATTTTACGAGAGGATGACAACACTTTCCCGCTTACTCTTTTATACATACAAACTAGAATGAAAGATTTTATCGTATTAGTCCATGCTGTCAGAAATAAATCCTATTATCATGACGAGCTTGATACAGTATGTTATTTAGATATATAAAGAGGGGAATGTGCATATTGTAAGTAGGTTGGAGTGAAAGCTTCAATCGTATTCAGAAAAATCACGGTAGTACACTTTACGTATATACGTATAGCGAAAGTTTTATCTGCTGGTACGTGGCACAGGCTCAAACTCCATAGGAGCCACGGCGTCACTGAGTAATATACTCTGCCTAGACAGAGATGCACATATGACCGTCTCTATTTCTTATGTCGCTCTTCGATAGTGTAACCATGAGAAAAAAAGCGTATATTATTTATACTGTATGTAAGGCTTGTTTTCAACAATTTGCTGGATTCCACGTCATCAGCACGTTGCTGAATGGTAAAACTAGAGCCTGTCATCAAGTGGCGTGTGAGACGTGCGTGCTGCAGGCTATGCTCATAGGTCAAATAAAGCAGGGAGGATCGGCGGAATACATAGACTACAGATGTATCATATGCGTGTATAGATCAATGACCGTCTTCTTGATAAGCTGCTGAAGAAAGCACAAACAATCAGAATATCTATCTTGTAGCCCTCATTTTGTGGATCTGCGTAGTACTATATATATTATAATGTATATTTATTGAAATAAAAATAACTCCTCCCATGAGAGTATTACGTGGTGTCACTCAGGACCTCTGTAGCTATCTATGCTTGACAAGTTGTTCGTATTTTCGCCCATGGACAGATACTTATTTTAGTCCTGTCTTTATGTAGTACAGATCCTCATTACCCCACTCGTCAATATGTACTGCTCTAAACGAGTGTCTGCCGTAACACCAGATATTGGGTCTCTAGTAAACATCAATATCTGCAGAGATACGCACCTATAGTTAAAGACATGCTCCGGGAATAGTAATACGATATGGTAACTAAATACATGGTTTTTTTTTTCCTGGTGGGCTTCTGGGCTCATATTCATTTTGCCATATACACAAACACCATTTTTGGTCGACATGAAGCACATGACCACAGCGTCATACTGCAGAATTGTCGTGGGAGACTGTGTGGAGAGTTGGCTTACTCACCGTTTTTAGGTGCCATCTCGTTCAGGTGCGGCTCGCTCTGTGTGAACACAACCGCATGTGCGTTTGATGCAGATCTTTGGTCCTCGTAACAGCTGACCTTCTGCTGAGCGTGCTGCGCTCCAGGTTCCGTCTTCTTTACTATAGTATGCCTTCGTAATTCTTTGCATGTTCACAGATGGGTGTATGTCAAATATGCTTTTTGACTCGAGTCTTTTTAAACAGAATGAGGGGAACATGATTCTTCGTGAGAGTGGGGTAACAGGCCGCGGAAACCAAAATTTCAGATTTTACAAGCTGTAGAAAGCCCCGCGAACAAAACAAACTCGTGTAATGTGTCACAGAATGTTGGACGATGTGGAAACTCACTTGGCATATGCAAATGTACCTCTCTGTCATGGCGACTCAAGAGCAGAGTAAACAGATAATCTGTAATTTGTTGATATAAGCATGTAGCGCTTTTTCAGTATGCTGTATAGGGAGGGACACAGTGCTTTTTTCGTTGTGCATAAAAGTACAAGCGTTACAGCAGGGACACACATTTTCAGAGCAGGCGGCGTCCGGCATTTGCGACTTGCACGTGAAAAAAGAAACATCATGTTTCTTGTAAGCGTGAATACATATTGAAGTCCAGCCCAATATACCACCTCTTTCTCTTCTCTCTATCCCGCTTCTTTTACCACCCCCACTCTTACCATGTCAAAGACGTTTACCAGACAAGAGGTCCAGCGCCACAATGCCGAAGGTGACATGTGGATCATTATTGACACTGATGTCTATGACATGAGCCGATTCATTGACATGCATCCTGGCGGTGCGTTCCCTATTCTGGAATACGCGGGCAAGGACGCGACCGAGGCCTTTTATGGTCTTCACCGTCAAGAAGTGCTGACCAAGTACCAGCGGTACAAGATCGGTACCATCGAAGGTGAGCAGCGCCAGATCGAATTCCGCGCGCGTGGTTCGCTTTCCAAGGTGCCCTACGCCGAGTCGAGCGCCTGGATGGGCTTCAAATCCCCCTACTTTAAGGAGTCCCACTTCCGTTTCCGCACTGCCGTCCGTGAGATCATGGACGACCTTGCTGAGGAGGCCCGCAGCTACGATGTCACTGGTGAACGCCCCACGGACGAATTCATGCAGAAGCTCGGCGACAGCGGTCTCTTGGCCGCCAACATTGGCCCTGGCAAATTCTTGAAGCAGTTCAACATCAAGCTGCCCGGTGGCATCGCTCCTGAGGAGTATGACTACTTCCACGAGGTAATAGATGCATTCTGCTGAAAGGTAGAGGACGTCTCATTTTAATATTGTACGGTAGATGATTGTCCACGAGGAAATGGCCCGCTGGGGTGTCCGTGGTACTGATGACGGTGTCATTGGTGGTATGACCATCTCGTTGCCCACTGTCCTCAACTTTGGTTCCGACGCGCTCAAGAAGAAGGTCGTCCCTGAAGTCCTTTCCGGCAGAAAGCGTATGGCACTTGCCATCACTGAGCCCTATGCCGGCTCCGATGTCGCCAACCTCAAGACCACCGCCACCAAGACCCCTGATGGCAAGCACTACATCGTGAACGGTGTCAAGAAATGGATCACGACTGGTGAGATAGATATAACAGTCATCTATCACGTGAAATTACAACGCTGACATGTGTTTCTCACTTCATAGGTCACTGGGCCCACTACTTCTCGGTGGCTGTCCGTACCGAACACGGACTGTCGATGCTCTTGATTGAGCGCAGCGAAGGTGTCGAGACCAAGCCCATCAAGACTTCGTACTCTCCCAGTGCCGGTACTGCTTACATCACCTTTGAGAATGCAAGTATTCTATATAACGTACGCCCGCAGAGTGACTTACACATTTTACACATATTAGGTTAAGGTGCCCGTTGAGAATTTGCTCGGCATCGAGGACGCCGGTCTGATGGTCATTCTGTCCAATTTCAACCACGAGCGTTGGGTCATGCTGACGGGTGGTACCATGGGCGCTCGTCTTGCTGTTGAAGAGTGCTTCAAGTGGGCTCACCAGCGCAAGGTCTTTGGCAAGCGCCTGATCGACCAGCCTGTCATCCGTAATAAGCTGGCCAAGATGGTAAGCTCCGACCCGACCTCGAGAGTGCATATCCTTATTCATAGTAAAAATCGCTAGATTGCCAGCGTTGAAAGCGTGCACAACTGGGTCGAAAACCTGACGTATCAGATGTGCAACATGAGCTACAAGGAGCAGGCCCTCAAGCTGGCTGGTCCCATTGCCCTCTGCAAGTACCAGTCCACCCGTATGCTCCACGATGTCGCGGATGATGCCTGCCAGATCTTTGGTGGCCGTGCTATCACCAAGGTAAGGAAGACCGCTGTTATTCCCGACATGGTTTTATTCACACGCACTATTTTTTAATGTCATTGTCTTGTAGACTGGTATGGGCCGTAGCATTGAGCTGTTGCAGCGCACCTACAAGTTCTCTGCTATTCTGGGTGGTGCCGAAGAGATCATGGCTGACCTCGGTGTTCGTCAGGCAATGAAGAACTTCCCCAAGGATGCTAGACTTTAAATTTTATGCCTCATGATATTCCATTGATTTAGTACTATATAAACGCTCCCTATGCTCCAATCCAAGCTCGAAATGACGCGAGTTCAATTTTATAATTCTGTGTGAGAACCGTGTCCAATCAGACCAAACGCTTTCTGGTTTCTACTTTTTCCTGCTCAAATGTACCAGCACACGTTACCAATCGTCAAGAAGGTAGCCGTCATTGGTGCCGGCCCAGGTGGATTAGCGGCTGCGCGTGCCCTCAAGGAGGAAGGCAGCTTTGACACGATTACTGTATTCGAGCGTACAAAGCACGTTGGAGGCACCTGGTAAGTGTGGCAGAATGTCATGGCGGCCATTTGACCATGGGGTTACCCAGGAACTACACTAGAAAAGTCGACACTGATATCAAGGTACCTTCCGTAAATGCACTCGAAATCGAACCGCCGTACAAGCAAAAGCCATTCATATCGCCTATCTACACCGATCTACACGTCAATTTGCCCAAGACTATCATGGCCTACCGCGACTACCCATTTCCGGACGATCTGCCTCTCTTTCCGAGACACAACGACGTGCTCAAGTATCTCGAGGATTTCGCCGAGCATTTTGATTTGCTGGATATGATCCAATTCGAAAGAACGGTAGAACGCATCGAACCATTAGAGGAGCATGGATGGCGGGTAACTACTTCCTGCGGCAAGAAAAAGATTGGCGCGCCGCACAAGCAGGACGACGAAGCTGCCAAGGCGGCTCTCGGAGGAAAACAAGATGTGCGTACTGAGGAATACGATGCCGTCATTGTCGCTACCGGGCACTACCAAGTCCCCTATATACCCGATATACCCGGTCTCCGCGAATTTGCAGAGGGCCACCGCGTACTCCATACCTGTGCATACCGGTCGGCCAAGTCATTTTTTACCGAGGGGGAGCGTGTTGTCGTTGTCGGCAGCGGCTCTTCTGCAGCCGATGTAGTTCGTGAAAGCAAGCACTTTGGCTGTGAGGTATATCACAGCATCCGGAGCGAGACCGGTTTCTCCAAGGCAGGTACCGAAGGCGTCGACATCTATCCGCAGATCGAAAAGGTCAAGTCACCCAACACGGTCGTCTTTGAGGACGGTAAAAAGGTGGAAAATGTGGATACCATTGTGTTTGGCACGGGCTATCTCTACAGCTTCCCCTTCCTGGATCCTGGGATGGATGTCATCCAAGACGGACAAAAAGCAAGGCATCTGCGGTCCAAAATGTTTTACCGACCGCGTCCAACATTGGCGTTTCTCGGCCTGCCTATACGCATCGTGCCATTTCCGCTTATGCAGGCTCAATCCATCTTGCTCGCACGGCTTTACAACCAGGAAGTACCCTACATTGCGGAGAAGGGCAACAAGAACCTGGCGCCGGATGCACAGGACGATAATATGCGTTCGACCATGGTATTTAATGCAGATTATGAATTTGCCTATGTTGATCATCTCAACCGGTGGGCCAACTTTACACCGAGAGCCAAAAGCCCTGCGACGGAACCTTTGCCTACTTGGTGGAAAGAACAGCGCAAAAACTCTCTGGCTTTACGAAAAGCGTACCTCGGCTACTAGGCTATAAATTAATTCTTTATAGATACTAGCACCAAGCTTCTACTTTTACTTTTGCGCTAATAGAATATAGATGATTTTATGCATTAATAATGAATGACATTGACATTGACATCGGTGATATAGAAGGCGACGGGAAGGTATAACACGAAACACTAGAGAGAGGGGTATGACTATGATTCTCGATTACAGCGAGTACAGGTGCACCAGAAATGATAATGTTCAAGGAGACGTTTCCTTCGGTCAGGGGTTGGATCCTCAACTGAGCCGTAGGCAATGCAAGCTTCTTCACCGGGCCGAATGTCCCGAGACGTAACAAAATGAAGGTAGCGGCCCCGTCGAAGTTTGATGATGTTTGGCTCGCAGGAGTGGTTAAAGTAGACCGCACTTGGAAATATGCCCCAGCCCAGCAGTTCTTGATCATCCGTCACGCCCTGCTCGCCTGCTCCTTCCCAGAGCCCAAAGCTGTTACTCATTTCTCGAAAGTAGATGAACCGAAATGCCTTGGCCGTGCTTAACTGGCCTCCCACTGGCGTCTTTTCAAGCGCACGTGCCATAAACAGATACAGCCGCATCACATCCGTTTGGTCGTCTTCATCATGACGCTCAAAAAAGGCACGCTCGTTGTCTTCCACCTCGGCCAGCTCTTCTTGCCAGAGCGGGTCGGCCAACACAGTCGCAATTAGTCTGGCCATGGTGCGATCGGCATTCGACAGTTCAGCCGCGGGGGTTAAGCCCTGGAGCCGCTTATGCCAGCCAACGCTCAGCTCATCCTCCACCTCCTCTCCAATACCTCCTTGCTGGATGTGGGGGTGACTGGGCACACCATGGCGAAACGCATGGTCAAGGGCACGGTGGCAGACCGCAATATTGTTGTATTCGCTGACATATTCATCCCGGCACGTTTCGCTGCAGAACGACAGGTCTTTTTCGAATCTGACGCGCATGCGTTTTGGGTAGCTGAAAGCAAAACACCAGGCACAGGTTTCCGGGATCCATTCTTGACTCACTACGGCCGCGAGAGGTGAGGCTATCTGGACACACGTACCGGCGGGGATCGGCTGCACCGCGACAAAGCCTCGTCCTTTGCCGGGGAGGCTGGTTATCCGGAGACGAGCAGCGTTTTCGTCTGTTTTTCTTTTAATATCCTCTGCTGCATGGAGAGCAACAAAGTCCTTCTGGCTGGGCATAGGGAAAGGGTATGTTTATCAAATATGGGGAGAAGTAAAGGTGCAGGAAGTGCCCGTACCAAAAAAATTTTTTTGTTCGTTTATCTGCGCACATGCGGTAATTTTGGATGATGTGAGTGGTGCGGTCGAACTACTTTAAATGGCGCGTTTGTTGTCAAGGAGAATCGTCTGTAAAAAAGCAGTGACACCTTCCAAACAAGGTGCAAATAGGTACTCCGGCCAATCAGAGGGCTTCAGTTGTTGACCCGCTTGCTTATCTTTCGTGCAACGTCCAGCTGCCTGGTCGATACTTTTCGTCCCAACACCATTTCAGGAACAGGTTTCATTTCAGTGTCTGCATAACATACACATACTTTTCCTGTATTTCATCTTTAAATCGAACGACAAGTAAATTCGCATTACATACATTTAGTTCATCCTTATTTCAGCTTAAATTTCGTCAAGCGTCATATTGCTACGTAATGATAAATGCTTGAACCGCGTATATCATATAATTATACATAATGGACACATAAGCAGAGCTCAATTTCATCATTATACTTCCTCTGATGTATAAAGACGTAACCGTACAGAGAGACACGGCGTCGAACGTCCAGTCTGCATATGAGATAGAGTGACAGGGCAAGTGACAAGGAAGACAAAAGATCGCATATTATCTTGTGCATACTTCTCAATCGAAATGAGAGCGCGACTCGACCGATCTAAGCGACCACAATAGCAGGATGCATCTGGCGTGCATCCTTGTTACCTACTATTATTAGTACCGCTATAAAGGTCCGTTTTTATGTATACTGTGAGTATATAGTACGTATGTAAAAAGTGCTTGCAATACTGGGGATATGTCAGAATGAGCCTTTCTATGCCAAGGAAGGCAGCTCTATCAGACCTCTATCAGATCTCTACACTCTCACCGCATAAACTTTTCTCCATTTCCAACGTCACATAGGAGATCTTGAGAGACTAAACTAGAAGACAATAGCACTCCATGCTATTGCGTCTGCGAATAATGCACATAGAATCAAGAATGAAGCTTCTGGAATGACCTATACGATACCTTTATGTATGTAGTATTATCTATTGCAGACAAGGCATGACTGCATTAGATTACATACACATAGGCCCGTGGTTGTGGAACCACGGTGACAAGTGCATATTCCAGCAAAGGCATATATATCTGCTCTCCATTATATTTCATATGACATGATCAGTTGTAATTACATGGCTGATACAACAGTTATATGAAGAAAGCAATATCAGAACCGGAAAGTTAAATCTCAAGGATATCATGTTACCACTTATTTGTGAAATGTATGAAAAACAGGATTTAATTTGGATATGGACTCTGCATAATAGCATTTTTCTATTATATTCTCGCGACTCAAGTATAGCTGAATGACAAGAGAGCTCTGCTATCACTGTTTCCTTACGATAGCAATGGCTGCGAAGTTTATATGGCTGAGCGGGCGAGTAAGCAATGACCAATGGTTTATGCAGAAATGCGCATAAAATATTGGCCATGAGACAACCGGGCCTGGGCAAACATACCGTAAAAAAAGGCCAAGACAACATTATCTAAAGATAAAAATAAATATAACTGGGATATAACTGGATTTGCATTCAAGTCTACGGGAACGTGAAAGGAAGTACGTGTATGTATACAGAACACCACGAGAAACAGTATACACTGACAACAAAGTAATAAATCTTCCCGAGAAAAAAAATGTCAGTTGCCTTTATGCCGACCGAGCTTCGACCCGCCCGGTTACCTATCCGCTGCTGTTATCACTGCTCGTGCTGGTGTCGTCGAAAAATATGATTCGCCCACTTTATGTATGTCTTTGTCCGTACCCCTTGAATGCAGCTGCGGCAGAAATTGCGTCATGTGTATTCCTCTCCTTTCCTAATGCTTTCGCTTTCCTGGCGCTTCCCATTCTCGCGCATTCCTTCTTTCACTCTGTCTTCTTTTTCTGTAATTCTGAGCTACCTCGCATGAGTAATGCATCTCAGCCAACCAAAATAAAACAAAAGTAGTAGCAAGCAGCAGCGACTCGGTTGAGATACGAATCAGCTAGCCGAACCGGACAAACACAGGGAAACGACAATTATCGCAGGTGAGACAAGTTTGGGAAGGTTATGCTTTTGCGTGTACACACATACACACACTCTCTCTCGAGCCAAGCAGGACAGATGCACAGCCGAACAGCCTAGGTTGCGTCGAAGTATAGATAGGCCGGCTTTGGGATGGGGGGTCAGGACCAAAAGGAGCAGGAGGCGCAGGTACATTATGACATGCCGACGCAAGAACATAAATACTGCATCTTCTTCCCTTTCGACTTGATCTTTACCTCGTCTTTTTCTTCCTTCTTTCTTCTCTTCTAACAATGCCCACTAGCACGACGACTTCCTCACCCATGTATCTCATCACCAGTGCCGACCAGTATATGGGCCATGCCATTACTTCCCACCTCGCTCGTGACCCTTCGCTGCGTAGTCAGATGCGTGTCCTCTGCCAACAGAAAACAACCTGCCTCAACTTTGCCAACAAGGGAATTGACGTCTGCCAGGTCGACTATGACCATCCCAACGATCTGTCACTCGCCATGCGGGGTATCAAGTGCATGATTCTCGCGGTCGGCAATGAGCCTGACCGAGTACGGTATTGCGAGCATCTCGTTGACGTCGCTAACCGATCCGGTGTCGAGAATATTGTCTGCATCTCCCACGTGGGCGCCGTCTCCTCTACCCACGAGGCCCTCCGTCATTTCGCTCTCATCGAAGACAAAGTCATCAGCAGTGAGCACTGCCAGTGGACGATCTTGCGGCCCGATTTCATTTACCAGCACTTTCTGCTGTGGTCGTCCATGATTGAGCGCTCACGCGTCTTTTCTTTGCCAATTCCGAGCGGAACCGAAATCTGCCCGATTGATATCAGCGACGTTTGCAAGGTGGTCGAGGAGCTCGTTGTCAAGTCGAACAACAGTGACCAGCATGTGGGCCAGGTCTACACTCTGACGGGCCCCCAGACCCTGCGTATCAAGGATCTCACTCAATGGATGCGCTGCGCTACTGGCTTTAAAAAGCTCGAGTTCGTTTTTACCCGCCCCATGGACACGGCTTACTACATGCAAGAGCTGCGTAATGACATTTGGTTCGACGCGCGCGTCAAGCGCGAGCACTCGCTAATCTATCAAGACGCTCTGGACGGCTATGCATACCGCAGCCGCATCCTTGGCGCTCCTTCAGGTAATATTGAAGACAACATACGTGCCATCTATTTTGAGGCTCATCTGTTATGCATTTTTGTAGCTACACAGACCCAGACCTTCATCGATTATTTTGACTGGGTCCACAAGACATCCAGCAGTGTCTTGGTTCCGCACGCTAGCTCCATCACCTCTCTTCCCCCTCGCTCAGTGCGCAAATTCCTGCAAGAGAACGCAAACAGCTTTAAGCCTCGCGTCTAGTTTCCCTTTTATTTTTGTTTCTTTTTCTCTCATTACTTTCATATTCCACTCATAAACATACACTTTCTCTATGCCATAACAGCCAGTTGTAATCAGGACATTTGTTTTCTTCTTCTCCTCCTTATGAACTATTTTTGCATCTACATCCTTTCGCTTTCTGGATTACATATACACATATTGATGAATAAAACCTTCTGACTCCTGATTTTTTATCATGTATTTCATAATGAGCGTCATCTCTTCGAAGTTACCGATAGAGAGTAAGTCGCGACAGAAAGCTTCTCAATCACATAATATTACTACAGAGCGTGATCTTCAAATTTGTACTGCAGTACATAAGCAAAACTGCTTGTTGCTCATCTGTCAAATGACCTGACTTGTTATTGCATTAAGTGGGACGGAGTCAAGCTACACAGGCGCAGGTAACAGAAATTCAAAAATAGATGGAGTGTTGTTCATTTTTTCCAAGGCTTCCTCCGCCTGTGTAGTATATGCATAGATACGCCACACGGCGTGGTCCACAAAAGTTACATATGCATGCTGCAAGCATATTTCCAGACAAACAGAGAAATAGAGCATTGAGTATGTTATTGCGGACCAGCTAAAGCCAGGTTAAGGATGCTCTTCCCTTACTGCGCTTTTTGAACACGTGCGCGTCGCGTAGATCTTCTATCAACAGCAGCAAGTCGCTATAAAATATATAGTCATTTCTCACAAGTAAAATACAAAGAAACTGGCCAGAATATATACAACTAGTGCGGAAAGAAAATCATGTATAGGGCATAGATATGTGAAGAAACCGGCAGATTCACCGCGTGCAATGTGAACAATGATCGAAATAATGATGCATGCAACTACAAGTATACCGTGACAGTCGGCTCAACCTAGTAACAAACTGACGAATCGTGTTAGGTGGATCACCGACTTTGATCGGGCCACGCGCGCAGTATTCCGATCAAGCGCATATATACAAATAATTAGGGTAAAAATAAGTGTCGCTTACATGAGAAACCCGTCAAAATTAAAATAACAGGAACAGAAGGAAAAAAAGGGTCGTTAGGGTGCCTTGTAAATATGTAACAAATGATCTGCAAACGGTATATATTTGATGAAGTTTAAATTTGAAATGAGGGCATACAAGAAAAAAATATAATACAGGAGGGAACGGAAGCATATAGATCTCTATCGTAATAGCTTACACAAAGGATGTACGCTTGTTCACATAGACGTTCATGCCATTCTTCATGGGCAGGGTCAGAGACACCTGATATGTAATCTCCTGACCCGGCACCAGAGTGAACTCATAACGCTTCAACAGGAAAATAATGGCGACCAGAGCCTCGAGGGTGGCAAGGTTCTGACCAAGGCAGGTGCGTGGGCCGCCATGGAAGGCAGGCCACATGCCTTGCGACTCGCGACGTAAATCACCTTCCGGCGTGATCCATCGTTCGGGCTTGAACTGCTTTGCATCGGCACCCCACAGTTTCTCAGATCGGCCCTGACCCCAGGGAGACCACAGCACATAGTCACCCTTCTGAATATGCGTGCCGTCGGGCCACACATCGTCGTTCAAAGCATATTTCTGGTTTGCAGGCACGGAGGGATGCAGACGCAGGACTTCGTAAAAGCTATGATGTATGAAACACGTTAGAGTTACGCATCGCGTACATGCAGCAAAGTTGACTTACACAGCATGGGCGTATTTCATGTTCTTGATGGCCTCAAAGAGCGCAGGCGAGTCGCCCTTGATATCATCGGTGATGAACTCATTGATTTCTTCCAAAAGCTTCTGCTCCACGCGAGGGTGCAGGCACAGATTGTAGAAGGTCCAGGACAGGGCTTGGGCAGTGGTGTCACGACCAGCAATGACAAAGTTCAGCACAACGTCGCGCAGCTTGAAAGAAAATGAGAATGAGATATGGATACAGTTAGGTATACAAACGACAGTACCTCTTCATTGTTGAGGGCCTCGCCCTTTTCGTTGCGTGCGCTCATGAAACGAGACAGAAGGTCCTTGAACTGCTCACCCCGTGCGAGCTGCTCACGACGCTTCTCAGCAACGCCATAGGCGTAGTCATTGATCACCTTGAGATGGTCGTTGATGGACATCTTCCAGGGCATCAAGACCGCCTGCAGCTTCTCAGTGACTGACCACACTGGGTTGATGAAACGCTGGAACGAGTTCATCTGGCAGATATCAAAAGAAGCGGCAAAAGGCACCTTCTCCTTGCTGCCAAGCGAGTTCAGCTCGACGCCAAAGCCCAAACTAGGTGCGGAAGATGAGATGTTGGGTGTCAATATGATAGTGTCTCAACTTACAGAATGAAGGAGTCCAGGGTAAACTTGAACATAATATCATGGAAATCCACGGCCTGGCCGTTCTCGCACGCCTTGTCGAAGTAGATACCGTTCATAATATCGATTTCTTGTACAAAGACACTTTGGGTACTGTGAATATTTGCTCGACTTTGACAGATCGTTAAGCTTACTCGGTAAAATGGTCGCGGAAATTTTTGACGTTGAAGATGTGACTGGCGGTCTTGCGCTGGTATTTCCAAATGTCGCCGTTGGCGTTGAAGATACCGTGACCGAGCAGATCACTGGCAGCGTCGTTCAGTTGTGGTCCTTTGACGTAATTTTCGAAATTGTCTTTCAGGATATGCTCAACGTTACGGGGATCGATTGTGGCAATGCTGCGGGGGTTACCGAGGACGGATGCGGTTCTGATTTTAGAATTTTTGCCGTGATTTAGCTTTCTCATTTCATTATCAGGACGTATTATGCGAGCTTACGTGGTCAAGGAATCGAGCTCTTCAAAGCCTTGAAGGAACCATTCGTGAATTCTTTCCTTGTTGGCAACGAGACTTGGCAGCTGACCGACCAAAGGCCAGCCATGCTTGACGGGGATACCCTCACGATGCTCGTCAAAAATGGCACGGTCGTTGTATTTCAGGGCCAACAAGCCCACGATTGCAGCGGTAGCGCTACCGGCAAACGCAGCGGTGCGAACGGCAGGGTGGTTTCGATAGTCGGCGAGGGCGGGCATGATTAAAGAAAGGACGACCTCTGTGTGTGTGCGTGTATGGAGAAAAAGCAGGGAAATGGCAAAACGTGGCACACTATATATATGCGGCGGAGCGAGCGACACGATCGGTCCACAATAAGTCTGGCGCCGTGTCACGAAGGTCCGCTTCGAGGATCGCTCAAACATATGAAATCCAAGCATTTTGCTTGCCCTTTTGTCAAACGTACTATTAGAGTGAGTTACCCCACTCTTTCCTTTCCTTACCCTGGAGCTGTCCACCAATGCGCTTATCATTGCTACTTTATGCTTTTTATTATATTTTTTTATGTGAGCCTATGATCAATCCCGGAGAAGAGAATAAACAAGGTGCGGTCTGGCGTAAGTAGTAAGCCCAGATCAACCAAATTTGGAACAAATCTGTCGTGTCAGCCCCAGCCTTTAATTGACTCTTCCCCACACCAATGACGCGTAATGTACTATCTGTCTCCCTTTATGTACAATGTGGTGTTGCACTTCTTCAAACTTAAGAGCCGTTTATATCATGCCTTATTTACCTGATATAGTCCTGGACTTTGCAAAGCATTTTTATCTTCAATGCGGCATACTGCGCTATCGCACCTTCTCACAGCTGCTGTGTCGCTGTCCACTATAGGCCTTTACCCCCTAACTTCCTTCTTTTCAGACTTTTACCCCGGGACTTTGAGGGGTCTTGGCGTAAAGCCAAACATGTGGTGATTGGACACGACAGATCCTGGCGTTCATTGCGACAGGTTGATTCGGTCATTGACCGTTAAAGTTCGGACATAAAAAAGTGTCAGATGTCGGCCGTGCGCCTAAAATGGCAAAAGCGTCAGGGGGAAGCTCCCGAGTACTTGATTCACTGAGAGCATTCTACAACAATCACAGTACTTTTTAATAGCGATTGTGCATATTAATTATGTATATCCTTTGTCCAATCGATAACGCATGTGCATGTTGTTTATAGGTACCAGCTATGATGAATCGTGCAGTGATAGGAATAAGTCGAGGTAAGTTGATTTCAAGCTATTAGGCTCTAATAGACATCATATAGCCTATAGTTGACATGCTACGAACCTAACTATAGCACCTGTATAGTGTGTATCTGTTTTTATTGGATGAATTATGAGGGCAAACAAGTTAGAGAATGTGCATTTCAGGCGAGTTGAATACTGGTGGCGCTCATTTGGATTTATTGATTGATTTGGGTTTGAATTGGCTAGAGAAGCACTTCTTTTGTCTTTTTGAACCATGGCAGAAGAATCCTTCAAGGATCTCTCAGTCCCGCTTACACTGGATCGTCTCAAAGATCTTGATGCTAATAAGGTCTTTCAGGGCACAAGTGGACCCACTAGCTCAACAGGCTTCAATGTAAATAAAGGAGGCGCAGTGACTTCGACTAGCTTCACCACAGCTGGTGACATGTGCGTCACTTCTGGTGAAGACGAGAGCATCAATGTCTATGACTGTGTCGCTGGCCAGTAAGCACCCGTCCTAGTATTGACTCGTTCGTAACTCATTTCTCTCTTATTTTGAATGCTTAGACATATGACCACTCTTTACAGTAAAAAGTATGGTGTCAACCTTGCCCGTTTCACACACCACAATAAGTCCATTATTTACGCGTCTACCAAAGAAGATGGTATGTGTCGTCTTATCTAATCACTCATTACTCACGTATACACAGATACGCTGCGTTACCTGTCCATCCATGACAACAAATTTATTCGATACTTTCGCGGCCACACAAAGCGGTACGTTGTTATAGCATTTCGTCAGCTCTTATTCACAGTCCCTCGCAGCGTAACACAGCTACAGATGGCACCCAAGAGCGATATCTTCATGTCTGTCTCTCTCGATGGTACCGCACGACTGTGGGATCTGCGGTCTTCTACCTGCCACGGCGTCGTACCAACCTCTACAACCAAAAGACCTACAGGTGCTTTCGATTCTGCAGGCATGATTTTCGCCATAGGTTTGGGTACAGATACCATGAAACTCTATGATCTTCGCGCTTTTGGCAAGGTAAACCACGATATCTGGTCGCAACAATGTATACCATGTCTAAAATGATTACAAGGGTCCCTTCTCTACTTTCAGCATCGCCGATCAATTCTACTACCCTCAAGGACTTCCCGAGTGGTCTCGTCTTCAATTCACAAACGACGGCGCCAACATTCTGCTTTCCACGGCCGGCCATACCCATTACATAGTTGACTCTTTTGAAGGAACCGTCAAGCAGCGCTTGTCAGGCCACGGCACACCTGCTTTTGATACATGCGGAGAACAGATCACCATCACGCCTAATGATCAATTTGTCCTATCAGGTACATTTGTCTCGAGTTTTGTCGAGAGTTATCTAACTATGGTAAATTAGCATCCCATCCCAATCAGATTTGCGCATGGGACTTGAAGAACCCAAAGACAGTGGACGCTCCTATCCAGGACAACGTACCCTGTCACAAATTTGATACGCCCCATCGAAACGGTCCTGTACGCGCGCTTGGCTTCAACCCCACCCATCTGATGATGGTTAGCGCTGCCGACGAAGTGGTAAGTCAGAATTTTTTTACCATATTAGATAACAGAAACGACGCGTGTTCTCCGGCTATTCTTTCCGATGAATATGCCCGGTTTTTTGAGCGTCGAAGATACAAACCTGTTTATTCCAAGAGAAATTCTCATGCATTTTTTAGGCACTGTGGACGCCGGCCGATCCCACGTCCCTCATGTAAACATATTATCCCATATCCCATTGGCTTGCATTCTTTTACCTATCTCCACTCCAAAGCGCATCATTTCATACGAAAATACGTATCACATCAAGTTGTCTTTTAATCCCCAATGCTATATCAGGCACCTATCACATCAACTTGTATAGCACAAAACTGCACACATTTTATTTTCTCGAAGATGTATGAATCAGAGACAGAAGAAGCGATGGTACAAAGTGGCCAGAGCATGGTGATGCGAAGATATGGACGCATCATTCTCTTCAAACTGATGAGCAACAGCAATTCATTGCATATACTGTACGGAAGCAAGTGGAGGGATAGCATGATCACACAAGGTAGTTTTCACGGTTGGCGATGGCGAGCAAGATAAAGATACGAAAGTTATGTCGATCATAAAAGGAATCTTTGCGTTACGGAATCCGACCCTGTGCTGTAATCTTTCGTGAGAGTAAGCGTGCCATTGGCGCATGGGCATGAAATATTGCAAGACACTTCTCTACGCCGAAGTCTATGTCCAGATAATGCATCAGGCCGAGACGCAACGAGTTTGCTCACTTGAAATGACCTGTATATGTCTTCCATAGTATGGTCGACACGTTTCCCCGAGTATGGTGCTTATAACTCCATAATATCACGACCGTTTTCATCGTGATCTTGTTGTGGATGATGGTCCTTCACAATTTTGAGTGTAGACATGATCACAGAGCGGATAATACATAGACTTTGGCATATTCACCAGCCAAACCACCCTAGCTCAGCTTTCCAATATCACGAGTCTCATAGAATTTCAAATGGATCAACATATCAAACCACGGCTGCGTATACTGTTTTTAAAGTCCTTTATTAATAGTCATGGTTATGACGCTGCGAAGGGGTAAAATGCCGCGGATCCAACGACCATGCAGCGCATCATCTAGGGAAAATCAGGCGTGAATTATAACTCTTGATTTCTAGAGTGCCTCTTGGAGTTGTACTATGATATAAATGAGTACATTCGAAAGAAAGAAAGGAAGAAAGGCCAACAACAACGCACCCTTCATGCGTTGCCGCGATCGGTATCGAATGATATTGTGAATTGTGGGGTCGCTGTCGTCGAGGACAGATAAGACAGGTTGTCTATGGAGGAGGAGTGAGTCACAATGAAGCTGTACAAAAAAAGTTTACATACCATCGGCTCTTTGCCATGCTATGAAGGAGCTCAGTGGCATCATTTCTTGAAGACGGTCGAGCGATATTGAGACTAGCGTTCTGATAGGATTTCTTGATGTGGTCTGGTATTATGCTTCAGAGGTATCACGGCTGCATGTACGGTCTTCGTACATAAGGCAGACGCAGGAGAGAGAATCTCACATGCAAATGGAAGGAACGTTAGTAATTTTACTTTCAAGTGGAGACATGATACTTGCCTGCTTTTGTCGCGTCAAAGCCTCTGTCAGGGTTATAGTGTCTTAACACGTGCTATGTAGCAGAACCCAAGTACAAAGAGGCTTTGACGTCTTCTGCTGAATGTGCTGACAGACGAAGCCCGTCAGGTTGCCCACCTGTAACGGAAGCAACATCTTGTGGATGTAAACGCCCGCTTAGAAGTTGAATCTTCCCCCGGGTGTAAGGGCTAGCAACTTGACTCGTGATTGTTCCCAAAACTGTCAAGACAGTGATGGTTTTTGGCAGAAGCACAATCGTCAATTGTTTTGGTAGTCGTAGGCACCCAAGGTTTGTCAGTCAGTAGAAGCTGGGAGATGAAAAAAAAAGCGCAGCACTTTCGCTTTTATGCAAGACTGACCGATGACGTATTATCTATCACCTCGATAAGATTGCCAACAACATTTTAAGCGAGACAACACCTGTTCAGCATCTCAGCCCTTAAGTTCCCACCTTTTTTTCTTTTTTCTTTCGGGAGTCTATCATGAAAAATAAAGCCGTTGGCGGTAAGCGACACCCAAAAAAGCCTATACCAGGCAATCGAATCAAGGACTACCACTTGCAGAGCACGAAAGCGCCAGGCTGCCCAAGAGGCTTTCTTCTGGCGAATGCAGCTGCCTGGACGCAGCCCAGAGAACTTGTCGAAAGCATTGATCAAGGGAAAATTAAGGCTGTCGCGCCCTCCCAAGCTCTGCATCTCATCTACGACTGTTTCCGTAGCATTACTGATTGGGACAGTCCTACAAAACAGCTGTCTTCCTATACAAGACTTTGCCTCGACTACGCACAGGGTAAAAAATTCAAGCAGGACTTCCTCGATGCGTACGTGACACGAAAAACACGCTTGGAAGACACCAGCCTGCAAGAGACGGTCGAAAGTCTCGCCAGGAAGGGAAGAGCGTCAGCCGCAATTATTATCAATGAATCCTTGAAGCTCGAGAAGCTCAGACAGAGTATGTTAACTTGCGCTCCGTATGAAATATCAATATGCATATTTCTTGTCTCATCAGCTAGACGAGAACGGCGCTGCACTCAAGGGTGGGGAGTAAAAGTAAGTCAACTCGTTGACATCGGCACAGCCAAACTTGAATAACTTCTATGGCGCTGTGGACGGTAAAAGAATGCAGGTGCCATAAGTTATGGCGCACGCGGCAGTAGCGAAACACGCTTTCATCAAGACATTTCCCACTGAAGAAAAGCTCACATCGTCATCGAAAAGCTTGCTGCAATAAAGAAGCTCCCGCCCCTGATTCGCTCATCGCTTTGGGAAAGTTTACCACTTCTCCTCCGCAGGCTGCTTCTGCTTTTGTATCAGACTCACCCGTCGCGCCATCCAATTTAAAGCGAAAGCGGGAGGAAGAGGACCATGAATTACGGTGTCAATAGCGATGCCCTCTGCAACAAGAGACACTGTCTTCCTTTGGCTACGCCCTACAAAAGCACTCTGGGTTTTGTTTCTACTTCTACAACCCGAACCTTGAAGAAAGCGTAAGAAACCTGAGTTTGGCGATGTGAACGACGAAAACGAGGCCAAATCAGCCTCGCTCAAGAAGCTCTGCCATTCAGCACGCCTCTCTCCCCCTAACCTTTCCACATCCTGATTGTCCTAGTGGGATACGTATAAAACGAGTAGAGCAATCCAGTCATCGCTTGTTCCCCGTGACTCACCCCGCCAGACGGCCCTTTCTTTTTGTCTCTATTCATGATACCTATATCAGTATAGCTTATACTGCAGCTCTTCTGTTCTGGCTTTTCGGTTGCTGGTATCTCTTGCAATCCCCCGCCTTCTTGTATTACTGTCAGCGCGTCAAAGACCCATTTTTTAGGAAAACTACTCGCTGATCGATATAATCCCGTACGGTGCATGAACGGTAGCCTTGATCTATTCTCCGACAATCGAACATATTGCTGTTTGACTAGCTACACGTCAGCACAAAGGTCAATGTTCCATGGTCAACGTGCTGTCAAAATAACCAGCAATAAGATTCATTCTCCTTCAGGGACCACAGCCAATTGGAACCTCAAACAAATATGGCAACACCGACAAGAGCGAAAATTTTTTTTTGGTCTATAAAAAGCAGGGCGAAGCAATTTTAGACTCTTCACCTCAACCTGCTTTATCCTGTGGTGCGCTCTACATAGCGTATTACTCTGGAAAGGGCAGGAAGAATAACTGCTCTTGTGTCTGTTATCCGCTATGTTTCTCATGAGACCTGGCATTCCAGTGAAGGGTAAATGCATCTTCCATTTCAATCAATAGTTTTAAAATGAAACACCATCTTGCTCGGAGACATAATCTGTATACTGCTCTACATGACGTCGCAGCTGAGCGTTGCAGCCTGAGAACATATATTAGCAAAGCGTCACTTATGGCTTCAAAAGGCTTACTCAGAATAGGAAGGATCGTCTTGAGTAGTTCGTGTTTCTTGAGCGTACCCTGTTTCCTGTTGAGTTATCTTACAGTCATAAAGTACGGCTGTCGCTTACCAAGATAGTGGGTCCCCACGTCTCCTCCATGGATCTGTTATATACAAGTACTATGTAAGAAACTTCCAGTAAACATTGTCTGTGGCTTACCCAAAGGGAGGTCCCAACAGCCATCGGCAAAGTTCTTGCGTCTTGAGGACAGCGCCTTCCATGGCAAGCCGCTTTGCGTAATGTATAATCATATCCTTGTACTCTTCGGGCGAGTCGAGTAAGGCAGCCACGGCCAGCTGGATCTCAATGTGGCGTGTCGTGATGGTATCGGATATGTTTTCGTGAGCACTGGCCTGCTTCATCAGGGTATCACTCGTTGGGTCCACCCACTCGGACGAGCTCAGCGCGCTAGCCAGCCAGCCGAGCGGATTCGTGTCTGGTGTCTGGCCATGGCCGGAGCCAGCCGATGCCCAGAACGCAGAGATGATATACCACGAGTCGGTAATCCGCAGCCATACCTTCATTCCCGTATGATAAGTGTACGCTTCTTGATAGTTGGTCATCAACAACGGGAGACCGTTCCGCTGTATCCGCACGCCCTTGATCGCTGGTGTCTCCTCTTCTTCCTCTGAGACACTCGCAATTCGAAGAACAGGACCTACTGACACCTGGGACAGGCAGCTTGTTTGTTTCGGAATGTCCCTAAGTGCGTATCATGAGCACTCTATACGAACGTCGAATATCGACTTGGCACTCACCACGTGTACAGAAGGCCCACTGATGTTAAACAAAGCAACCAGTTAGAGGATGCGGTCAGGATTACTGCTGCGCTCTCGAGAACAATGGGAGGGAGGAGTCTAACATGTCGTCAGTATGGGAGTGATGAAAAAAAACATTGGTCTTACCGTCGTCCTGTCTCTGAATATACATGAATGCTGCCATCTTCACAGGCCACAGCAGAAAAGCTAGAGCCACCTGCCATGATTAGAATAGGGCTTGTCAGGTAGTCGGTCCAGATAACGCGCCCTTCGCTAGTCATGGTTATCCTTGAACAGGAGGCGCCTTTTCCGAATTTCATTAGAGTCTTTTTCAAATTATATAGATCTCTGCTTCGTACCTTCGCCTTCCGGGTTTTGGCATTCCATCATTGAGACCTGATCGCGTATCGTCATTTTTCGTTCCAGAACGGGCATGATCTTGGGTACACCCAACTTAATGGGACTTGTTGAGGCACTGGGAGGTAACATGGCCGAGTCGAGCCATACAGGGCGTTTCCGACTGGCGGCTGTGATTTCGTCCGTCGTTGCTTCGCGTTTGTTGCCTGTCAGCCGGGCAGGAAGACTGGGATCATCATAAAACACGCGCTGCTCGGCAGGCGCCGTCATGGCTGTGTTTGATAACGTCGTTAGTGCTGTTGGGGGGTAATTCGCGGTGTTGGCGGGAGTCGCGGTGGTAGCAGTAGGTGTACCGGCGCGTGCTGGGTTGGATTGCGGGGTAGACGCGCGAGGAGACTGAACCATCATGGGCTGGATACGTCGCTTGCCGTCCTTGCCAATGGTGACTTTTTGTAATAAGGCAGTGTTCTTATTGTCGGATGAGGATGAGGTGAATTCAGCGTCGCGTGGCCGCTCTGTGGTCTTCGCTTGTACACCATTCGTGACAGTGGGTGGTTCAGCGTCACTCTTAGCAGATGAGCTGTTTGGAAGGTTCCTTTCTGGCGTTGTAGCGGCGGGTGTGGCAATCGTGGTACCATTAATAGAAGCATTCGTGTCGGTCGTGGTTCCCATCAGGTCAGCAATCCGATTCGGGGTTGGGTTTGCCTTCACGGCTGTGCTTTGCTCTTCCAGGTTGAGTTGCGTTACTGACTCAGGTACCAATGTATCATGTGTGCCGTAAGCGCTGAGTTGCCGCTCCTGTTATCGCCATAGCCAACTTGATTAGTACCATAAAATTCATGTATATAGATACCGGACATACCATTTCGGCATCTGATGCACTTGTTCCTAGGTCTTGATCAAATCTGAAACATGCAACTGTGCCATCTTGAGAGCAGGCATACAAGCTCAAGCCGTCGGGTGACCTAAGGATGCGCAGGTTGAGCTCGCAATTTTGTTACACCTCCATTACTTACCATGCGAGGTCCAATACTTCATTCTCGAAAATGTCTGACATGACACAGAGCGGCTTGGATTGCTTGGTTAACCAGATAGAGATGCTCTGTTCTTGACCGCCGATAGCACAGACCTCCACCAATTCCGGGGCACCCGATGAGTCTACCTCCATAGGGTTATCCTCCTCAGTGGCCGAAGTATTCTGGCTGGTACTGTAGTAGAATAACTTTGGGCTAAAGCACTATCGTAGTGCTTAGTACACATTGAACTTTCATTTCTCGGTCCAGCTTACTGTGGCTGTGATAGGCATTTGGTGGCCAACAAGCGATACTTCAGTCGTCCAGTTGTTTCGGTCAATAATGGCAGCTATGCAATGAGCACCGTTGACCGCGTTTGCTGCGCAGATATGGGCACCGTTGGGAGACCAACTAGGAAACAGGTAAGCTTCTTTTTGTCTCACTGCGCTGTGTTGTACCTCGGTCGTCGAAAGAAGGTAGTGCTAGGTGCATTGATAAAGGGAGCCTTGATCTCTTTTTCTACACCCCAATCGACGGTGCGCCATATTTTCATTGTCTTTTCTTCGGTCTAATTTAAGGTAAGACAATGGGCTTGATAGCCAGCGGTAAAAATACCTGTGCTGCGAGATATTTTCCTGCAGGGTCCCAGCAGATGCCTTTGACGAAGCCAGCTTCTTGATCCAGTCGTGCTACTTGCTCTATCCTAATAGTGAGATCATATCGATGGCTATTTTGGTTTGAACGTACCGAATGTAGACCCGTCCCAGACAATGACAGTGCCATCGACACTTCCCGAGGCAAGGTAGCGACTGTCTTTGGTCCACGCGAGGTCTTGGACATCCGAATCATGGCCATGCAGGAATTTCTTGGGCACCCAAGACTCGTAATTTACATTGGTGCTGCCAAAGACGGCGTTTGTACCTCGATTTCTACAAGGAAGCATGAGGGATGAGATGTTTCCAGGTAACCAGTGACGCGGAACCTACGAGTCCAGTTCCCAGATGATGGTTATATTGTCGCTATCAGACGCCGAGGCTAGATAGCGTCCATTTGAAGACCAGCGGACGCAGAGAACAGCACCTTAAGACTATGTTAGCATTTGAATTTTAGAGAGTAGAGTAGCTATTACCGCTGTGTCGCTCCATAGTGCAAAGTAGTTTATGGCAATTGGGGTCGTGTTCAGCGTCCTCACTGAATATGGGGAGGGTATTCCAAATTTTGACCTTTGAGTCTATGTGTTTGGTAAAGCGTCAATTTCTGATAGTCAAGGTGTATTGCTGCATACCTAGACTTCCAGTGGCCAATCGTGTGCCGTCTGGATGAACGTGAACAGAGTAGATAGATGGCGGAGCACCTTTAAGACCGTCGCCGCGGTCAGAGCGATCTAATTGAGCACGCGTGAATAACAGAAGGCGAATAGAGTGGAATCGTGATAATTACCGGCGTGGGTGATCCAATCTGGTTTGCAAATGATCATGTCCGATTATACAGAACAGGGAGGAGAGTGGTAAGGTTATGCGCGTAAAAGTTGCACACACTCTGACTCGTTTTTGCTTTGAAGGAAGTGAAAAGAAGTTCACGAGACTATGTAGTCCGCTCTCCTCTGACGTGACTGTGGCAAAAAGTTCAAAGCTTCAGCCAGTTTCAGCAAGCGAGGTGTGAGTAGCTATTTTAGCGACTTTATTTTTCGGTCCACCTTTCTCTAGTTCAAGTCGAAAGGCGCTGTTGATCCGGTCAAGAATTTGTTCAGGTCGTTGATCAGTCGGACCATCTATTCAGGAGTGAACAATAGCAAATGTCATTTTTTGGTAGAGCACGTCCTTTCAACAAAAAGTGCGAGGATCATGGGCTGGATATCGAAGGCCCGTGCTCGACGGACCTTGGATGCCCTGAATCGTACATTTGATGTATCTGGAAATTTTATATCCAAACATAGTCTATCTAGAAGCATCTTGTCTTCAATGATTATTCCGGATTCAGTTGCCTATCTTATGATATGCTTATTTACATGTGTATGGGCTAACAAAAGATCTTATTCAATAGGAAGCAAGTTATTGCATCAAGTTGAAAGACAAAGGTATGTATCGGGAAATGAATTTACATTCATGTGGCCTACAGAAGGCCGCGCAAACCCAATCTCTTTAAAACAAAGACTTATGCAGTTACAGTGGTGTCTGGCAGTATGGGTGCTCTGCATGGGCGCCATTCTGCCGACATGTTGGGCCTCATCATTTGTGTATGAGGACATTCTGGCTTATCCCCGCTACCGTGTTTTCCTTTCTGAAAAGAAAGTACCAGAATCTGCCGCATTTGGTCATTATTCTTCTCCTGAAGCTGACCATGAGGTAAGTCTGGTATTAATTGTATTTTGCTGTTGGCTTATGCTTGGATAGACCGATCTGTCTACACCCCATCCTAATCCAAAGGCTGATGAGCAGGCTCATGAGTCGCAAATTGTCATGAGGAGCTCTTTTGGTCAGCCATTCCTGTGCAAGATACCCACCGTCAAAATTGATCAAGAGAAGACAGCCTCGAAAAAGTCAGAGCCCAGTGCTCAAGACATTCAAAAAAGTATTGATACCGGCTTGAAGCTCCTCGAACCCTTGAACAAGGGCTGTCTTTATCTCTACGTAAGTCTTCTTATACATAGATCCATAAAAAGTAACACTTGCCAATGATAAACAGACGCGCGATTACTGGACCTATGAGTACTGCCACATGAAGCATGTACGCCAATTCCATATCGACCGAAGCACCATGCAAGGCAACAATCCTATCCCTGCGCATCAGCTGGCTTCAGGTCCCAACTCCCATTCGTTTTATCTCGGCTTTTATTCCGGGAAAAAAGAAAATCGACAGCACAGTGCCCCGCGACAGCAGTCATTTGAGCTAGATAAGAAGACCCATAAACAAGAACAGCAGCCAGACACACTTATGCGTCATGTCGGTGATCAACGTTTCCTGACGCAACGATGGGAAGGAGGCACCCTCTGTGATTTGACGGGAAAGCCGCGCTCGATCGAGATACAGGTATGTGCCTCAATTTCCATGCCATCCAGCACATCATTTATAATTTGTAGTACCACTGTGATATGAATGTGCACGACCGTATCTCCATGTTTCAAGAAGTGGCTACCTGTCATTACCAGATGATTATCAGTACGCCTCGGCTATGTCAAGAGATGATGCTGGCCTCTCAGCTGCAGTCAGACGCGAATCGCATCACTTGCGATCCCATTGTTCCTGATCATCAGATGGTGGAACAAGAAGCGTCCCAGAAAGATGCAGTGGCGACCACCCCGGCAGAAACGAGCAATAATGCGCCTGAAGCCGACTCTCATCAAGAGATAACTGCAGCAGAAGAACAGCAGACGAGCGAAACGGAAGCTTTGAACCGCGAGTCGCTCCTAACCATGATCGATGATCTGACTGTGCGCATCAACCAACTCCAGCAGCACATGGGCATCGCCGACCCGCACGCTTTTCAGGATGAGCTTGATATTGCATTTTATCACATGGATGACAACGGGGCGCTTGTCCACGATGAAGCGGACAATAATTTGCAGATGCGGGAGCTTGTCGAGTCCTATGTGAAGATGCTCGACGCGCGCAAATCGAAAGATAAGAACGAAGAGGAGTTGGCTGCACAGGAGGCTGATACGGCTGAGAACGAGGATCAGCGAAAAAATGAGGAAGCCTACGCAAGACGTTATCACTAAATATCAACTCATGTAAATACATATGTATGCTAAATTGTGGAAATTGGGAGCTTTTTATTAATGACTTTTTTTAAACACGCTAGACTAGGAAGCAGAATACATAGGTCTGTTAGAGGTTCGATTAGTCAAAAACCTGTTCGCAGATTTAATAAATAGGTAGCAGAACTCACCAATTCCTTATGTGAGTTACCAACCGTTTAAATGTCATAGGGAGACAAGGCTCAACCCAAAGGCTACATACTTAAGATAGAACAACTGACTGACTTGATAACGCTGCTATCCACCATGTCCTCTCCTGCCTTAGCACGATACAGAAGTGGGATGAGACCCCCCCCCATTCTTCGATGGGACCTCCGTAACCTTCTGCTCCGCGCCTACATCGAATGAGACTTCACTGTGATATGGCTGGCGCGTCTGAAGGAACCGTATTTATTTGAAGAAAAAATCCTACGCTCCTCTACTCTCAACAATTGCCCACCTTCATACTTGGCTTATCCGTTTGCATTTTGAATCTCCTTGGTATATTGGGATATTTTCGAAGGCTTTGTCCCTCAGTATGGAACGCTCAGGGTTTGGGGATCGTGCCCATAGAGTACGAGATACATTTCACTTTAATATATACCAGTATCTCATTACGAATATACAAAAGAAAAGGATAAGGCCAATGCAAATGCTCAGTTGCTAACCACCAAACGCGATGTCAGTAGGTGGAACCTTATGATGTTTGCGCCAGTATGCGACTCTTCTCCTTGTCGATCAGTCTGTGAACTGCTTCCTGTTTGCTTCATATAAATCCAGCATAACAGTTTGAATATACTATAAAGGAAGGCGTTAACATATCATGGTATTTATGTGAAATTAATAGACATCTGCTTTCACAGTCGCCAACAGCTCGCAGATCGAAGATATCTAACACCTCTGCTCCATGTGGCCATGATCTCGGTAACTCGAGTAGCAGTCAGCTACACTTGTCATTGAATATTGTTTGGTGAACGTGAGCGACGCATTCACACATTGCGCGCCAAATACAGTGAGATCCGTTGCCGTGTTGAAGTTTGCGTTCAGATACTTCTATGAATCCATTCTGAGCGAGTCGATACTCACATGACTAAGCTTGTAAGTGTCTTACCTCGTGGTCAATAGTTTCCGCATGGTAGCCACACTTATGATGTGAATGTCTGTCTCAAGAGGTCCGCGGTGAGGCCAGATATCCTATCCGAACCCTTAGACTCCCGGAGAGCCCGCGCATCTAGCAATCAGGAGCAGTCGGTTGAGGCGAGCGTTTTGCCCTTAACAGCTCCATCTCATGAAGGAAAGCATCTAGCACTGTTTATAGGTCTGCTGGGGCTATTACCAGTCTCGGCTACTGTCATTTCATGCAAAAAAAAAAAGGCAGGTGCAGTACGCGACGCGCTGTTTGACGCGTAGAATTCCGGAGTTTAATATTTCATTTTTCTCACTTCAAGCGCGTAGCAAATTGCATTCCCCTGTGAGCCTAATACTTTAATATATTCTGAAGCATATACAGACTCAACATCTATGACTGGACCTTTGCCAAGTCCAAAACGTCAAAAAACGAACGGTACAGTTTCCTTCAATCTGAGCTATACTGTGCTTATACTTCTCCGTTCCTAATAGACTCGTCCAGTACAGCTTTAATGCTTTCCCCCGAAGAGGACAGTGATCTCATGTTTGGCGATGATCTGCCTCTAGATGAGCTAGACAAAGTACTCAATGCCAATGACGAAAATAAGAATCCAAACACACCCAACACAACCCAAATCGACGATGACGATATGTTTGGTGACGATCTCCCTATCGAGTTACTAGACGAGGATATTACGGCACTTCTCCAGGAAGCAGACAGTCAAGAACTGTCCGTCGAAAAGGATGACAAACACCAAGACAAACCCAGATACTTTCGTTACACTGTCGCCAGTATCGAGACCGGGACCTTTCTAAATGAAGATGAATTCCGAATGCCCGAAAAGGTTCATACGCTTCTTACGTGCCTGGTAACTGTTACTAACCTTCATGTAGTATCTCCTGCTTTTAGAGGATCTCACCAACAGGCCGACCAGCGCAGTGCTTCGAGATGATTGGGTACAAACTAAAATACAAATAGGTATGCTACTACACTGCAAGAACTCCACCGGCTTACTATGTGACTATAGGTGATGTGGTGCACATCCCACTTGACCATTTGGAGGACAGGGGTTTCCCGAGTGATATAATCATTGACAACGACCACCATGCCATCATCGTCCATCCAGATCGGCTCATATCTGCTACTGCCGTCGCTGAAAGCTTCATGTGCACCCGAAAATCCATCCTTCAAGCAAAGTACAAATCAATCGGTGACTACACAGAAGCACTTGTGCACGGCAACATGATTCATCAGCTGCTTCAGCAATGTCTCACCCAGTCAGACTTTTCGACGGCGGGTATGCGAAAAAAGGTCCAAGCCATTGTCTCTTCTTCCTTGGAAGAGTTGATGGCAATCGATCAAAGCGACGACACCGCCATCGATGTCCTCAACAAACAGATTCCCGACTTGCAAAAATTCCTCTATACCTACCTTGGAAAGAATCCCAAACCGAAAGCGACGCTCGCCAGGGACAAGGGCCCCGACGCCTACAAGCTATTGGGATGCAAGACCATCAGTATCTCGCGCGTGCTGCACGTTGAGGATCACATCTGGTCTCCCACATATGGTCTGAAGGGCATGGTTGACGCCGCGGTTGAGATGACATTCTGGCCCAAGTCGAGGACGCTGATTGTGCCCCTCGAAATCAAGACCGGAAAAGCCAGCCGATTCGTATCACATCGTGCCCAGACGGCCCTTTACTCCCTCCTTATGAGTGACCGTTATGGTATGTCCCACCCAACCCCATCACTATTGCTGTTTTGCTCACTCTGTTATAGATATTGGCATCATCACCGGTGCATTGTACTATACAAAGACAAACAGCATTTACTTGATCCCTGCTGAACGCAAAGATTTGCGAGGTCTCCTTATTGCCAGAAATACGCTCGCCTGCGCTTCCAACAAAAAACACGTCCTCCCTCCCATGATCCGGAAACTGCACTCTTGCCAATACTGTTATGCAAAGGATATCTGCCTGATCCATCACAAATCAGCCGAAAATGGCACCGGCGAGTCTAGCGGTTTAGGGCAGTACTTTGACAAAAGAACTGAGCATGTCACACCCACAGCAGCCGCATTTTACGCCCACTGGCAAAAGCTTATTGACCACGAAGAAAGTGATGTCGACATGCTACGAAAAGATACCTGGAGGCAGCCGGGAGAGTTACGGGAATTAAGTGGCCTGTAAGTACTGAAACGGAATCATATTTGCTTCCATGTTGAATGTACATGTAGATGCTTGAACAACATGTCACTCGATGTATCCACGGACAAGTACGACGGAGCATCTAATTTCATCTATACCTTTCGCCCTCCGGCCCCTCTGGCGACCGCCAATGAAGAAGATACCCAGCGCGCCCACGGCCTCTCAACTCAGTTCAGCGTAGGCGACCCGGTGATTGTCTCGAGTACGGCCGGGCACATCAATCTCGGCATGGGCTTTATCAGGGAAATAGACTCTGACTACATCGTGCTTTCCCTATCAACCGAGCTGCGTCAGGTCCCTCGCAAAACAATTGACTTTGTTGAAGACAGCATGCAGAGCTTCTGTCACGATGGCGAGTCCACGCTCTACCGAATCGATAAAGATGAGTTATCAGGCGCCATGTCGATGATGCGGCGCAATATCTTGACCCTGGTGGCCCGCGAAGAAGATGGCGGCGATCTGAAGCGGAGGCGCCTCATTGTTGATCTCGAGCCGCCGAGTTTCCATGCGGACAATAAGCCCTTGCAGCCTGAGGAACTAAAAGGCATGAATCCAGCTCAGGAACGTGCCGTCAATCGCGTCCTTGCAGGTAAGGCTTACCTTCTACCGAGTAGCTTATCTAACCATGAACACACGTAGCCGAAGACTATTCTTTGCTCCTTGGTATGCCAGGCACGGGTAAGACGACTACCGTGGCCCGCCTCGTTGCTGCTCTTGTGGCGCGTAAAAAATCCGTATTTATCACCGCCTATACCCATACTGCGCTCGACAACGTTCTCGCCAAGGTGATTGATCTGGGCATTGATGTGCTGCGTGTCGGAAACGAGGAACGCTTCAGCCCCAAGATCGCAAGCTACATGGCAGCCAACCGAGAATCCATCAATACCGTCGCTGCCTTGGAAAAGCACTACACTTCCCGACGCGTCGTCGGCACCACTTGCTTAAGTATCTCACAGTAAGTTCCATTTACCTTGCGAAAAGAGAGCACCAATCTGACATTTAAACGCAGTACCCTGTTCCAGAAGCGCAAGTTTGATTATTGCATTGTGGACGAAGCTTCCCAGTTGACACTCCCTGCAAGTGTGGGGCCCCTCCGATATGCAAATACGTTTGTCCTTGTCGGCGACCAATACCAACTCCCACCTACGGTAGGTCAATCATTTCTTCAAATACAGAAAGGGACTGACTAATGACGATGCAACACAGATCAGAAACACAGTTGCTCGCGACCAAGGTCTTGGCGTCTCGTTATTTTCCCTTCTTGCGCAGGCGCATCCCGACGCTGTGTCTTATCTCGAATACCAGTACCGCATGAACGAGGATATCATGGAGATATCCAATGTCTTGGTGTACAATCATCGGCTCAAGTGTGGTACGCCTGCCATCGCAAAACGGAAATTGAAGCTGCCCCTTCTGGAGGAAGGCCTGGAGCAGATCCATCGACAGTGGAACTTTCGGTGTAAAGCACCCACAAAATCCTGCTGGATGGCTCGCGTCCTGGACCCGAAGTAAGTGATATCGTGTTTTCTTGCACGCGTCTTTCTTATTGTTTATCCAGACGTAAGGTGGTCTTTATCGATACCGATGCGTTAAATTTCACAGAGACAAGAGACAGCAATGCCATAATTAATTTCTCGGAGGCAATACTCGTCAAAAGCCTAGTGGGTGCGCTCGTACAATGTGGTGTGCCCGAATCCGAACTGGCCGTCATTTCCTTCTATCGAGCCCAAGTCCGACACATTGCATTGGCCATCAAGTCTCACACGGATGTGGAGGTGGCTACGGTCGACAAATACCAAGGTCGGGATAAGGAGTGTGTACTTATTTCCATGGTGCGCAGCAACTTGAGAGGCACCGTAAGTAGTAAAGCGCGTTGAAAGGACGGTATTAAGATTCTGTTTGACTAGACTGGCGAGCTGCTCAAAGAATGGCGTCGAATCAATGTGGCTCTGACGCGCGCGAAAAGCAAGATCATCATGATCGGCTCGATGTCCACTCTGCAGACCGGAGCCTTATTTGCTAGTATCATGGACATTATGCGAAACAAAAACTGGGTAAGGTCACAGAAGAAGAAAAAGATAGTTAGATGCTCATATATCTGTTATCATGTGCTAGATCTATCGTCTACACGAGAACGATTACAAGAGCCACTACCTTGATATTAAGAGCCAGGCAAGTGTGCCGGCGAAAGATAGACCAAAGAAGGAGCACAAGACCATCGTGGGATCAAGACCTGTTTCGAAAGACAAGCCCATCTTGCATGATATTTTGAAAGAGATCAATTCTTTCTAGATGGCCGTCTCTCATTTACGTAGCATCTCCTTGCAATATATATATAGTACATAGCTTATCACATGGAGCATCCAGTCATGTTCTTTTGCTTATATCAGCTCATGAGGATTATTGAGAGAGCATGTTTATTATTTACAGCAGCAGACGAATGATATGTACAGGAATCAAGCAGAATTGGTTCGTTTCAAGGAGAGCAAGAGGTTATCCAACTGAGCGAGCTCATCGTCGCCGGTGGTGGAGAGGCTGGCGTGTCGTTCGCGTTTATAGGTCACCTGAACACGCATGGGGTTTTCAGGCCGGTACACCTTTCGCCGCTTCGTCAGTTCGGAGATTAGCTCATTTTCATCCTGTTGGTTTTCGTCTTGCACGTCTTCCATCAGCAGTTCGGGGGTGAAGGAGTGCGATTCGATCTGGGCCGTGTTGTCCACTATTGGCTTGGCTTTTGATGTCACCGGTAGCTCTGGTTCTTCCTCCTCTTCCTCTTCCTCTTCCTCTTCCTCTTCCTCAAAGTTGTAGCCTCGGCCTGAACCCTCGGATACGTCTTCTCCCCGGGCGGATTTGAGACGCGACACGAGGCTGCGTTTTGGCTGCGCGGTACGTGATGCCTCGGTAGGAGAAGGACGACTGAATGAGGGGACAGAGCGAGAAAAAGTCACGGGTACAGGAGAAGGAATGTGTTGGTTTAGGGTAGTGGTATCTTGTGCCTCGTCCAGAATCATGCGGTTGGATCCGTGAGGAGGCATCATGGGCTCAAAGAAAGAGGCGCTATAGTCGGACGAACGCGTGCCTCGCCTGAAAGTCGCAACGACTGTCTGCTCGGAGAAAGTGACGGATTTTCTAAGGCGTGGTCGTCTGGGCATAATAATGCATGGTTTGAGGGTCGGCTGAGCTTGGCGAGCGATAGGCGCGGGGCCGAGATTGTTTTCGCCATCACTATCGCTTGAGGAGTCGTTATCTGGGAAATCAAAGATGTCGTTCATTGGGGCCAAGTCGACAAGTGATGATGAGTGAGACGTTTCTTGGTCATGGATGGGTCCGGTAGGTCCAGGAGGCTCTGAGGGTGCTGATGCGGCACCGGGGAGTGCGTCATCTGGGAATGCAAATATGTCCCGCGGAGCAACCGTTCCTGAAATTATCGTCTCGCTATTATTATTGTTGCCGTTGTTTTTGACAACGCTCTCGTCTTTGCTGAAAGCCTCTGAAGCATCTGGTGAGGTGCTCTCTGCTTTTCTCCAGGCATCAATATCAGTCTCTTCTGGCATCATTTCATGAGTAAGCAGGCTCTCATTAGATGTATCGTAGTTCAAGGGCCAAAGCATGCTTGTGTCGCTATTTTCGAAAGCCTGAGGATTCTGAAGCAGGGTGTTTACGAGTAAGACGCTGTCTGAAGTAAGACCGTCATGATTCTTTTCGATCGTGGAATTCATCAAGTTGACAGGCAGGGGGTCTTGGGTCGTCGTGCTTGGCATGGGTGGTGGATTCACACAAGGCTGTTCATCGTCACTATCGTCTTCCAGGGCTACAGGGGCGGATCGCTTCCGGGTATACGTGAAAACGGTACGCGGTGCTGGTAAATGGTCAAACAGACCTGTTGCCTTGGTCGACATGTTCATGTGTGAAGCAGCACTGACCGTGCGTGTGACAGAGCGATAAAAAAAAGTAAAAAATGAGGAGGCACCTTTTCGCGACGCGCCGCGCGCGCGCCAGAAAAAAAAAAAGAGGTCCTGTCGACAATTAAATCAGCCAATCAGAGCGCGAGTATTTATTCAACAATAAACGAAGAGCACAAATCTACGTACTCACCACCAAACTCACATTAACAGCCGCTTTCTATGTGTGGAATAACACCACTGGTCTTTCTATCAGTCCTTTGAAAGTGAGGAGGGATTACTACTGCCACTATGAACAGGCGGCATGTACCTATAGGATGGGGCAGTGAAGCCGACTTCAGGAACATATATATATTCGGGTATGCATTTTCTCTACTGCTCAGTAAGCGTCGCTCCTGTCGCCTGCAAAATCGGCGGGATCTTGAAACGTATTATGGAAAGATAGATAAAGTCTACTACAACAAGTAGCGATTGTACCGGACAAGAAGTATTGTTTCATATGTACGATCGACAGACCCAGCGGAATAAAATTTATGCGCCTTCAACGCTCAAAATGCAATGTGAAACCACTTAGCAGGTGGTTTTAGACATCTTCAGAGTTTGTACGACATGATACCCTTTTTGTCATAGATCCTATGCATTGGAGTTACCCAACGCGAGATAGCTTTATGTATCTGTATGTACACCTGAGCTATCCGCTGGAATGGGTTGCTGGAGATGAAAGTCAGCCAGTATAGATATGGCCTGATGTATACATGTAGAACAAGCCGATGTCACGTCATTCTATTTCGCTTCATCTACAAAACCTTACAGCTTTTTCTTGGGTAACTCTGCCAACAACGAGGGTAGCTCTGGTTCGTGCACCCCGCAATGGCATGAGCTGCGGAATTGCGAATCCGATAGAGACCAGTATACGTTTGGGTACATGCTTCCCAGCATTTTCCGCACTTGACAGAACAAGAGGTATCCTGCCGCGAGCGTGGTGATCGATTCCGTGTCAGGACAGTGCTTCACATGCTTCCCAGATGAGTTCAGGTACATATTTCTCGTTGACAACCTGCAGCACAAATAGCAATCAGCTCAATTGTTTTGCTTTGTACATTATCGAAGAAAGTTGGGGTGTTTCTTGGTCGCAAAAAGCGGGGAAAAACGAAGGTACAAAAAAATAAATAAATCCGGAACAAAGGACAAGATGGTTCGACTCCCGACACAAACACGGTCCTCAAAGCGACTCAAAGACGCAGAACAATTCCAAGGACTCTTCCAGAATATCATTGTGCACTTATTTTTCGCTGTCATTGTAAATCTCGGTCTTGTGTGTATGTTTGTTTACTTTATTTTATACTTTTTAGTGACACACATTTTTGGAAAAAGCATGCATGTTGTCTGGGTGTGTTCAGACTGAGCTCGAAAATGGTAATTGTAGTCCAACCTCCCCAAGGCAGACCAGCGAAAATCATCCACAAATCACTGCACCTTCTTTTCTCCCCTTCTCTTATCTTACCCACTCGTATACACATACACACACACACACACAAAAAAAAAGGGTCCTTCTTTTTTTTTATATATATATATTTTTTCTACTCTTTTATATATATAATCCTATTTCGACTATGGCTGATCGCCAGAGCGGTATGGTTCAGTCTTATGGCTACCCTGCTGCATCAGGCACCAGTCAGATTGTCTCTCGCGCAGTAGCTGCTGCTGCCGCCAACAGCCATCACTCGCATCGTAAAACGGGTCGCAACTCGAAGCGTTATTCTGTCTCTGCCTTTTACTCCATGGCAGCTGAGCAAGACAATGAAGTCGAAGATGAACTGGCTCAAGGTAAATATAAGATGGAATTATTAAAAAAGCCGGGAAACCAATTACACGCGCGCGCATGTGTCTGTGTGATGGAGACATAAATAGGTACAGAGAGACATGGATACTGATACGTCTATGATGGATAGCACAACGCCGACTCCGAGATCTGAAGACAAGAATCTCTGCTCAAAGTAAAAAGAACTTTGTTCTTGAACGTGATGTTCGCTATCTCGATTCGCGTATCGCTCTCTTGATCCAGAACCGCATTGCCCTGAGCGAGGTACCCACTGCAAACTATTTTGGCATTATTTAGAGCTCACTCTTTGTTTAAAGCAAAATGAAATGGCCTCGCACTTTGAGGAGCATGGGGAAGGAGATAGTGATTTCTATCCAGACGATCGAAAAATGCAGCTTTACGGCAATCTGTTCTTTATCCTCCAGAGCGAGCCGAGACATATCGCTACCTTGTGTCGTCTCGTCAACTTGGCAGAAATAGATACGCTTCTCCAAACCGTCATGTTTACGCTTTACGGAAACCAATACGAAAGCCGTGAAGAGCATTTACTCTTGACCATGTTCCAGGTATGTTTGGATGAACAGGAGAAAGAGTGAGAGTGTAAGAGAGGTTGATGGGCAGATCCCGGTCTAAATGTATGAAACAGAACGTCCTTGCTGCTCAGTTCGAAACGTCGACCGAATTCGGCTCACTCTTACGTGCCAACACGCCTGTATCACGAATGATGACCACGTATACGCGCCGCGGGCCCGGTCAAGCGTATCTCAAGTCGGTGCTTTCGGAGCGAATCAACAATCTCGTTGAACACAAGGACCTCAATCTCGAGATCAACCCGTTAAAGGTAAGCGAGAGGAGAGAGACGATCAATCATCCTGGCACTGACACTGGTATACAAGGTGTACGAGCAAATGGTAGCCCAAATGGAGATTGACAATGGAGAGCTGCCCAACGACATGCCTCGCAGCGTCACCCCCGAAGTCGCCGCGGAGAACCCCGATGTCCAGGCGATTATCCAGCCTCGTCTCAAGATGCTCATGGAGATCGCCGAAAGCTTCCTCACCACCATCATCGCTTCGACCGCCGCCGTGCCGTACGGTATCCGATGGATCTGTAAGCAGATCCGTTCGCTCACCAAGCGCAAGAGTCCGAGCGCATCCGAATTCTCGGTTTGCAGCATGATTGGCGGTTTTTTCTTTTTGCGCTTCATCAACCCAGCCATTGTCACCCCTCGTGCATACATGCTCATGGATAACGCACCGAGCAAGCACCCGCGCCGCACCTTGACCTTGGTAAGTGAGCGATTCCCCTTTTCCCATTATTAAAAAGGCTACGATCTAATGGGTATGCGTATATCATATAGATTGCCAAAATGCTGCAGAACCTGGCAAATCGACCTTCGTATGCCAAGGAGACGTATATGCTCCCAACCAACCCCTTTGTGGAGAACAACAAACAACGGATCAACAAATTCCTTAACGAGCTCTGCGAAGTCAGCGACTTTTACGAAAGCCTCGAGATGGACCAGTACATGGCGCTTTCCAAAAAAGACATCTCGCTCAACATCACTCTCAACGAGATTTACAATACCGAGGCGCTTGTGCTGCAGCACCTGGATGTGCTTGCACCCAAGGAGAAGGATCACATCCGGGTGTTGCTGAACGAAATCGGACCGTCACCACATCAAGTGTCGCGCAAGGAGAACAAGACAATCGAGCTGTCCTTGTTTAGCCGATGGGAGGTCCCTATCCAAGGTATGTACCTTTTGTTATTATTACTATAGTTTGGGCTTTTGGCTGATGAAACACTTGTGCTGCGTGTATACTCGTGGTATATTACCGAAATGCAGATTTGACGACAGCCCTGATGTCTGAGAACAACATTACACAGAACGACATCCTGTACATGGAGACCAAGGCCATCTATGTGCAATTGATCCGTTCGCTCCCCCACCTCGGCGCTGGACCGCTGGATTTGGATTATATTGCGGAAACGGCAGCGACGACAAAGGATGCGCAGCTCGTCCGTAAGGGCATCAAGGTCAAGGATATGCTACGTGAGCTCGAAGACGCCGGCATCATTGACCATCGTGACCGATACAAACTCCTGGTAGAGGAGATCACGCAAGAGCTGGCCCATTTAGGCAATTTGAAGGAGAAAGTCCTCGAGGAGCTTGAATCACTCGAAAGCGTGTACAAGACGATCATTGATCACAATGCCTACTTGCGCAGCCAGCTCGAGAGCTACAAGGCTTATCTCCAAAACGTGCGTATCCAGAGCGGCGGCGAGAAGCCGACCAAGAAATCGGTCGGCATCGGTGTCGAAGTCGAGGGGTCCCCGAAAAAGGCACCGCGCAAATCGCCCGTGCAAGGGCCTTTCAAATTCACGCATGGTCAGCTCGAAAAGGACGGGGTGATCGCCGAAAGTACCGTGCCCGAAAGCAGGTATGTTACCAAAAAAAAAAAAAAAAAAAAAAG
>VAFG01000236.1:338662-352936 GCA_013461545.1 Syncephalastrum contaminatum
CGTATCAATTAAATGCATACATAGACGGGAAGCAAAGCACCATCCGCACGTATATCATGGGACAACTGCATTTGCAGAGATCTATATATCCGCCGAATCTGTAATTTCCGAAAACGGTCCAATAAGCGTGCTTATACGGTTTCTAGCAGTAGCCAAAGAAGTAGTTGCCCTTGCCAATGGTGTATCTAGGAAAATGGCAGGGTAAGAGTTCTTGTGGGGTGTGGATTTTTGATTTCTTAGAGCGACACGTTGCAATTGAGGAAAAAGCGCATGTGAAACGCTCAGAGCACCTAACAATCGATTTCCCTTTTTTTATCGTTATAATTACTATTACTTTAGACCATGCCCTGGTTGTGGCTCTTCATTCTTGACAAGATCTATGCATCTTCTTTTCTCTTGACGATCTACAAGGCCTACAAACGAGTCGTGCGCGTCGTCCTTCACACAACCGAACTCGACCGACTATGCAATGAGGCCTTCGATGACACACATAAGAAACGACCCCGCATTCCAGGTCATGTCGTTTACCGAATAGGTATGCAAATTTAATTATAAGCAAGAGAACACGCTTTTTGTAACTGAAGCCTGCCAGACCAATCCATCACCTACTCCAAGGAGCTTATGGTAGGCGCCACGACATAATCAGGAAGAGAGAATTCAGTTAATTGTGATTTGATAACGGACAGCCTCTGAACGCCCAGCTCCGAGACGAGCCCGCCCTGACGGGCGTCATCAACCAGATCGCCTCAGGAAAACAGGTACGCCACCGGGACATCCTCGAAACTAGCCTACGACGCATCGTCAAGATACGCGCCCTTGTCGACGAACGCACCGCGCGGGCTCGCACCGCGTTCGTCCGAGCGCAGCACCAGCCTCTCCTCGACCGACTCTGGACCCAGCTCATGCCCAACGCACACCAGCGCGACTGGACAGCGATCGGATTCCAACAGACCTCGAGCCCGGCTACCGACTTTCGCGGCATGGGCTGTCTTGGCCTCGATCACCTTGTCTACTTTGCCGAGGTCTATCCAGACCACGCCCGCGAATGCATCCTCCCAGACACACACCCGCACTGGTACCCCTTCGCCATTGTCGGCATCCACATCTCGCAGCTCGTCTTGCACGCTCTTCAGCAGCGCCAACTGCAGCTCTATCTATGCACCGGATTTGACTTTGATGAGCTGTTTTGCTCGCTCTTTTATCAGTTCCATCAGTTCTGGCTGGCCCGTCGTCTGAATGTCATGCAGTTTGAGGCGGCTTTCATTGACTACAAGGCCCAAGTTCAGTCCATGTTTAAAACCCATACCGCGCTCCCCTTTCACCTCTATCTCGACCATCTCGAGCGAGAAAAGGCGGCCTCAGAGGATCCTCACGAAGAAACCACTCCGCTTCTGTCTCATGAAAAGAATCAATAAATTGCATACGTACCAATAAATGGACTTTGTACATATTCACTTTGTCGCAAATGACGATAACCTCTTCTATTAGCAAAAGTCCAATACAGTACAGTACAGTAATGCGATATATGTATGATGTATTTTACAATAAAATAAAAAAAAACGGGTTGTCTGCTTTTGGGGGTGATTGCCTTCTTTTTAGGGGTGGTTTTGGCAAAAGAAAAAAGTGAATATGGCGAGTGCTATATGTGATATGTAGATACGACAGGGTGTGTCGTTTGCGCATGGATGTGAGGATCTTCTTCGGGTTTCGAGGGAGCGCTGTTGTGTGTGTGTGTGTTTGTGTGTGTGCGTGTGCGAACGATAATTGTTGAAAAGGGGGACCGAGGAAAAAAAAAAGAGGGGTAAGAGAGGGCGATGCATGCTTGTAGTCTAAAAGTATTGCGCGCCGCCAGCAGAAGCTGCTGCCGCTGCTGCTGCCGCTGCTGCGGACACATTGTTGGCGTCAATGGGACTCGAGGCCGAGGGTGAGGGCGATGAAGTCGCAGAATGTTGCACGTAGACAAATTGTTGCTGCTGCTGCTGCTGCGGCTGTTGAGGTTGTTGTTGGCGTGGTGCCTGTAGCGTAAACTGACTACTGCTGTTCAAAAATATGGGACCTTGCTGTGGATTCTGAGGCTGGGGAGGACCGGTCTCGTTGGGTGATACGAGCGTTGAGGGCGGTGAGCTCGGGGCCGATTGATCGCCCTTGCTCTTCTTGCCGAGTTTGCGTCCGCCGTTCGTGTTGTTGCCACTCTCGTACCGCTGCCGTTTCTTTATGATATCCGTCTTCATTGACAGTGGCCGCCGCTCATGATGCAATTTTAAGCTAGGATGGCGTCGCCAATCAGAAATAATGCCACGAAACAAAGACGCTACTTACTAGAGACCACAGGCATTGCACAGCGGGGATCCAGCCTCGTCGCGGCGCCAGAGCGGCGTGGTGGTCGTCGAGCAATTGGAGCATACAAGTTGTGCTGACTCATCCTCGCGAGCATCTTTGCGTCCATTGTGCGGCTTCAGCGTCTTGGGTCGAGGCGCATTGTGCAGTTTTTGGCTGAACAAACAAATGCGTGAGTCATACATGTGCGGTGTCAATTTTTTAAAGATCTGACTTACTACAGGCCACAGGCATTGCACAGCAGCTCGTCATTGCTCGACCGCCGCCACAGCGGCGTCGTCGTCGCATCACAATTGCTGCAGATGGGCCGTGCCGCACCAGGATCGCCTCCTCCCGGCAGGGCAGATCGTTTCTGTTGCGAAAGGGCCGTGTTGGTCGGTGTGTTATCGTGTGTCACCAGCGGAGGATGACCCAAGCGACTAGTGAAGAGCGTGTGGGGTTCAGTTTCATGTGCATGTGTGCATGATCCAAACTAAAAAAAAACTTACATAGGGGTATTATCCACCATGGCCGGGGGCGGAGAGGAGGTGCTACCTGCGGAAGACGAGGTGGAGGCAGAGAGCGATGGAGTATTATGGTCGGTCGTATACATGTGGGTAGGTGAGCTTGTCGAGGGCACGAGGGTGTTCCGGAGCGGAGCCGAGGTGTGAGGAGGAGCGCCAGCAGCGGCAGGAGGGGGTGGTGGCATGGTATTCTTGTTTGGCTGTTGTGGTATCTGCGGCGGTTGGTTGGGTCGTAGCACAGGGCTGTTTGGGACAGAGAAAGATAAGTGCTGGCCTTGCTGTACCGAGAATGATGCAAGCCGGCTGACTAGCGCGTTGCCGTCCACCATCATGGGTTGTGCTTGGGAGTTTTGCTGCTGTTGCTGTTGATGCTGTTGATGCTGCTGCTGCTGCTGCTGTTGTTGTTGTTGTTGTTGTTGCTGTTGTTGTTGCTGCTGTTGCCGTTGGTGCGAAGGATGAGAAGGATCCTGCTGCTGTGGCGTGGAGGGAGCCATGGGACTCGGGAAATAGACTTCCATGGGGTAGTCGTCAAATGACCAGGACGTAGGGAACTCCATCGAGCTCTGAGTAATATCGTTTGCGATCGCCGCCACTGCTGATTGATCTGCCGTGGGCAAATAGCCCTGGAAATCATTGCCGCCGGTGAACTGACCGAATATGTCGTCGAGTTGAATGCTCTGATCGCTCGCCTGGTCGGATGTGAACTGGTGCAGGACAAACGTCTGCTGATTGAGATTATCCGTTTGATTGGCTTGATTGTACATTTGCATCGTTTGTTGTTGGTGTTGTTGCTGCTGCTGTTGCTGTTGGTGGTGTTGTTGCACCATACTGCTATTGTCGTTACTATTGCCGTTCGTGTACATCCAGTTCATGGGTTGCGCCTGTGGCGGCTGTTGCTGTTGCTGCTGCTGCTGCTGCTGCTGCTGCTGTTGTTGTTGTTGTGGCTGTTGAGGTGCAGATACATGTTGTTGCTGCTGCTGCTGCTGCTGTGGTTGTTCAGGCTGTGGATGGTGTTGTATATCGGCAGGAACTGTAATAGAGGGCTGTTGTTTTATGGGTACCAGGTCCGCGTCAGGACGTGCAGACTGTTCTGTGGTTTCGTTGCCCTTGCCCTGACTACTACTACTACTGTCCTGAGCCTGTTTTTTTTGGGGTGTCGATGTCGAGAGGGGCGTCAATTTAGAGTTTTGATGATCAAGCTGGCGCGTAGCATTTCGCGAGAGCTTGCGAAATGGCGCATTCGACCGTTCTGTCAGCAAATGGTGCCTAAACCAAAGACGCCATGACAGATTTTCCAATCGAGAGCCGTTCTCCAGGGAGTCCTTGACCTTGGTGCACACTCGCCAGGTCTTGGAAAGATCCTCCTCTGAATCAAGATTCGCAAATGGCGAGAAGGATTTGTTGCCCTTGATCTTCAGGGCAAGCGGTGCCATCTTTCGGTAAACAAAATGAAGAGAAGTATGGTGTGTGGTGTGGTGTGTGTGTTAAGTTAAGAATAAAGGGCAAGTGTGCTCGGCTTCCCAAAAACACGCAGCTGAAAAAAATTGGCCCGGTTTTAGCTGACTTTAAAAAGCTTGGTTGACCTTCTTCTCGCCTTTTGATTGGCGGGGCAAACCGCCCTCTGGGGTGTTTTGATTTTGCCGAAACTTTCGAAAAAAAAAACTATTCTTTTTATTCCAAGATAAAAGAGGCAATCAGTTTCTCTCCTGTCCCCCGACATTACTGACAATGGGTTCCAGGAACGAATTGCCATTGATCATTTGAGTCGTAGCCACAAGGTAATCCCGACCTGTGAGTGTAAGATAATCTCCGCATCAATAAAAAATACTCTTTAAACAACCTTATATCCTTACTTTCGTCATGCTGGGCTAAGAACCGTATCGCAGACACCTCTGTAAATGTGCATCCGCCCAAAAAGAAGACAATTGTCGTCTTTCCATGCTGCATACCATGTCCTGATAAAGATATAAAATAAAATGCAGAAAAAAATGTATCAGCCCAAGCGTGGGTGCGGTGTCACAAAGAAGGGGACTACTTACGCTTCGCGCGTGCCATCGCTGCATTTGTCTCTGGGCCATATTCCACGGTCTGCTGAATTTCAAACGACTTGCCCGGTAGCTGCTTCAAGACCTCCTCCGATCCACGCCAGCCGTTGCTGATGGATACGCCTGGCTGTGGGTGCACGCCATTGGCACTAGGGTCCATGGCGGGCGGTCGTTGAGCGGCTGTATTTCCGCCACCGCCGCCGCCACCGCCGCCGACATACGAGAACAGGCTGGCTGCGCTCGGTCCGGAGCTGATGCTTCCCATCCCCGACAATTTCTGCAAAGCACACTGCACAAGCCGCACACTGAGCGGAGCATACCCGGAGTACACGTACGATATGTCGTTTGGATGGAACTCGTCCACATCGTCGACAATCAGCCGAAGCAATCGCCGGCTTTGCGCGAACGAGCTGCGTGAAGGAGCGGACGTCGTACGCTTCGTCAGCAGCCCAAGCTTCTCGAGGCGGTGCAGGGTCTCAATATGCTCGTAGCCATAGGTCTAATGACGGTAGATGACGTGAGACTTACCCACATGGTCCCAAAGCTTATTGCATAGCATGCATTAAAGTTTTTTCTTTCCTTACCTGCACGATTTCTCTCCGAAAATGGTCATACATTTTTTGCTTCAAACCACCCTGAGCAAAGGACATCAGACAGAGCAACCGCAAAACCTGAATAAGCGGCTTCTGCTTGTCAATCATTTCTTCAATGTAATCTGGCTCCTTAGCACCGTCAATGCCAGCCACAACGTCTACTATGTGTTTAGTATCAAAAGTGTAACGCGCACGTGACACTCACTTTGCTGAACCTCCAGAATTCGATTAAACTCGTCCGTGATGGTATACTCCATGATCTGTTCCGCGATGCCCGTATCTAGACTCGTGTGAGTACCTCAATTCAATACAGACTGTGAGCTTGCTTACGGATGCGGAGCGACTGGTGCTCTTGCTGCAATTCACCCAAACGCCCGACAAAGTCCCTTATTTGGGCGACCGTCTTGGCATGATGACGCTCCTCATAGTCCTCGTTGATACGCTTGGCAATCTTGTTGAGCATGCCGCCCACCACAGCAAAGTTCTGATCCCGCAGCTGGGTGAACAGTTTGTCCGACGCATTGAGCACATATTTCTTCTTTTTGCCCGAGGTCGCAGGTGTGCTCGGGTTGGCGCCGCTGCTCGGGCCTTTGGCAGGCGGGGGTACGGTGCTGCTGTTAGGTGGCTGGCTCGGATTGACTAGGTTTGCGTCGAGTTCCACAAAACCTACGCAACGTATCAACACCATGGTACGGGCAGTTTTCATGTCTTACAATGCTGAATCTTGATGGTCTCGTCGATAAGACCCTCATACGTCAATTGTGTGCAGAGAGGCGTCAGGACATCTACATTGCGATCGATGATGATAAATTGGTCGATATGGTTGGAGACACTGTTGAGAAGGGAAGGTGTGCGTGCTGCTGTATGGCTTGAGACCTCGTCTACAACGGCTTGCTCTCGCCGCATGCGCAAGAGCATATCTGCCAATTGCTAGTACGGGTTAAGTAAAGTAAAGATAGGATGTTTCGACTTACGCGTGCCGCGTCACCTTTGCCAATAATGCGAGGGAATAAGCCGTAAATGGATTGGAGTTTCATGAGCGACCTTGCTGCATAAAAAATGGACGTATGGTCACCATCCTTATTTTTTATAATAAAAAAATCAGCTTCAAGCCAGTTTTCTCTTTTCTCTCGTACTTACCAAATAGATCTCCTTCCAAGTACCAGGATCCAACTCCATGGAAATCAAGTCATCTTCGAGGGGGATCCAGTCCATGGCATAATCACCAATGGATATGCTGCCAAAGACGCCCTCATCCTCCAAAACGCGTTCACACACGCGTGTGCGCTCGGGTACAAAGAAAAGCGAGAGGTCTGTTTTGCCTTGTGTGCGCTTGACAAGGTCGGCTATCCATCGCATGTACCGCAACTTGGGTCGACATATGCAGATAAGATTGGACAGGTCGGTGTCGATAGGCGTAGAGTCCAGGTGGTATATTTTCTCGACACCATGGTCCTACCGATAGTGTCACTACTAATACTGACGACGTACTCGCACTTACCTTGAGAAGTGTGAATTCGGCAATAAGGGAGAAGGGCCCGGTCAGCTGTGGATCGAGAAGCAGACCTTTTTTGCCGCGGACCTAGTAAGGGATTAATTAAAGAATCGTGCTTGAGAAGCTGAGCATACAGAGTCGAGCAATTGAGGCAGCTCCTTGCGGGCCACTTCGCGTAGCTTGTCGAGATGTAAGGGAGTGTTGCCCAAATGGGTGCCTGTACTGCTCATGAAACAAGTCGAATGGTGTCTTGAAGTCTGCGGGGCACGAATTTTTACGCGGAAACCCTTTTGTGCTCCACAGTCCACATTAAGCACTGGAATATGCCCTCTCCAGCTGTGTTTAGCAACAGCACAGTACATGCCTATAACCTAACACCATAGACCGCTTTTGTAGCTCGTGTACTTACTACGTGGACAGGATGTCCACACATATTATACCGCTCATTCGTGATTAAAAGATCACAAGCTGTCGATGATGATATTTTGCACGTGTTGTCTGCTTGTCTGCCCTTGCATAAAAGAAAATAACGACCTCTTCCTCAGAAATTTTGATCACCCTTCTTCCGTAGCTTCGCTACTTTCACTATGTTGGCTAGCAACACTGGTATACCCTCTAAGCGAAAGACCATCTTCTCAGTGATCAAACAGCGTTCGCTGCTTCTCTCCCATCCTGCAAAAGTGGCACGGCAGATATCCACATGTGTTGCTCCAAACCACACGCTGTATAATGTCGTCATGCCATCCGACGAATATCTCGTCCGATTCTCTCCAGATGGCCAAGTAAGTTAAGGGAAGCTCCACTGTACATGGGAAGGATGGGAGTTGCTCATTTTTTTATGTTGCTGTGTTTCTTTTCAAAGTATCTCCTTGCCATCACAGCAGACCTCCTTGCTATCCGATTATATGCTTTTCGCGACGGCATTGACAACGTTAACAGCCCGTCCTCGCCCGACCCGGCCACATTTAGCAAGTGCTTTCGTGTGTTGTACGAGAAAACGGTCTCCACGAGAACGACGTCCTACTGCCTGGAGAGACGTTTCTGTATCTTTACGGAAGACTCGACACATGTAAGTATACTGATATGTCAAAGAGAGCCAGGGAAGACCACAAAGTAGCTGCTATTTTTGCTGTGCATTCTAATGGTTACCTCTAATTTTTAGATGCTTTTGGCTTCAGAACGTAAAAGAGACGTTGTTGAACAGCCTCCAGAGTTGGTCGATGTCTGGCATAGCCGTGACTATATCTTCTATCTTGTCAACGTCAAGAGTGGCGAGGTAGAGAAATACTAACTGCTGCGAAGTTCCGCAATTTAACAAAAATGTATCATCGGACTCTGTCTGTCTAGATGTGCAATACGCTTGTGTTTGACTCTGATTACCTGGAGGTGCTCGAGAATGTGTGTGTGAGCCACTTCAACGACTTGCTGGCCATCGTCTCCCTAGGATACGAAGTTATCAACATCTTTCGTCTTCGGGTAAGAGACAAACCCAAATTAAGGGAAGAAAGAATTAATACCTTGTCATTATTTGTATCATTTGTGGGTGACTTAAGACCGATCAATGTGGGAACCAATGTTGCCAGCTCGAAAGACTTTACGCCCTTGGACTCCATGAACACACTGGTGATATAGCGCGAATCTCTTCCATCCGACGGCAGACCGTGTCTTACTATTTCCAGGAGATGCATTCTCCTCATGAATACAATGGCAACAGTTCTGGCAATGGGGTAAGCTACATAGAGCTGCTGTAAGTACCATCTAATACATATTTGAGCGAGTAGGCATCTCAGTTCCAAACAGGACTTGAACTCGACCTAGGCTTTGATTATCAAGCCTCTGTGAGCACTGTGTGTAAACAGGAAATCGCGCCATAATTGTTTGACTGATCAAGGAATCACAGTTAAGTCAAGACCCCTTCCTATGTCCTTGGAAGCAGCACCTCTTGAGCACACTATTCACCGTTGCCAAAGACAAAGATGATGGGTATAAAGCAACATTGACAAAGGTATATCTGTACAGACAAGTAATGATTCACATACCTTCACAAAAGAGGAAGGTCTATTGCCACTTTTTACCGAGACTATCTCGTATATGAATCTCTCGTAATATGGCGAACACAGCTCCTGGAGCCGGACAAAATGCTGATCAAAATGGCTCCAAAGCGCGATATATTGGGCCGCTCTTCGCTGGTAAGGGACCGTGCGTGTACATGAGGACAATGGAGTAAGCCTGCCAGCAGATGTTTGTGCTCTTTGCCCTTGTCCACCTTCCCAAAGGGAAAATTGAAAAGCTGTTTGATAACACGGACGGCGACGCGTTGTGGCGTGCCATGTCAAAGACGAACTATGCGGCGGGTCTCCTTCATCCGACCACAAGTAGGCTGTTTCGAACGAACGCTGCATCGCACACTGCAGAGCACTGTCATCACGCTTTCCAGACCAACTTTGAAGGGTAGGTATCCCATTGAAAAGGGAACACGGTAATATTGACCTGTTCCAAGTGCTTCGCCGGCGTCCCTGGGTCGGTCGGTTGCCAGCTTCTTTCCTGTACCACCGCAAATAATGCTGCCTGGGCCTTATTTTGATTTGTCAAATTACTATTATGGAAAGCAGCTTCATTCCCTCATGAAATCGTAGGTTATAGACTAGCCCACTAACCCAGGGCTCCTGACTCACCAAGAGGGACAGGATGAAAGTGCGGGGCAATGGCATCGTTAACTTTTATTCCCGAGAGGATGGGCGACTCGGGTTCATGATCGATACCAATCCGTGTGAGCAAGAAAGAAGGGATTCACAAAGGCAAGTAAGGTGCATCCACTTGAATGATGCCTTTCCTTTGTTTATTACTGCCGTGGCTCACGTGTCACTTGCAGGCGCTATGTCCGATTTATACCCCATCCTGTCCAGCCATTTATTATCAGCATTCTGCACGACAGGTCAACAGGTGTTCGGGCGACAAACTTTCATTTGTATAGAAACAAACAGTAGCGTGCTTGAATGAACTTGAATGAACAGTCATTGTGATATTTCAGTAAAAGAACAATAGTGACTTTATTTTTCATGACTAGTCCGGAAAACTGTAGTATTGATTTCGAAGATATGTGCAAAGAGAGTACAATCGTGAAAATATGTGCAAAATAATTGTACGAAGAGATATGTGCAAGTAGAGACTAGTATATACAGCAAAATAATAGCGGTGGTAGTAGTAGTAGTGGTAGTAGTAGTAGTAGTAGTAGTAGCAGGCAAAGACAAGAAAACCGGCTCTCATTCGTTTGCCTGAGGGCGGAAGTGGAGGAGATGATGTTCGGAATGCGATCGGAAAGGGGCTGATAAAAAAAAGGAGGGGTACAAGATTATAAACAAAAGCGTGGCTAACACCAGCTCTTTTAGGAAAGGAGAGAAGGGGTGGATGGCGAAAAATGAAAATTGGAGACACAATCCATCAAAAAAAGAAAAAAGGTTCAGCACCAGACGACGGCAAATTCGAGTTCATCATCGACCTGGACTCGGGTGGGCAGCTGCTGCTGGTGATTGGAGGAGGAGTTGAGGTACTGCAGGAGCACAGTGGCGCGAATGGTCTGGATGATTTCATGGGTGTAGGGCGTTGGCTCGAATGGCGAAGGGTTGACGCGTGAAGTGAGAGAAGGTAGGCCCGGAAGGGTGGTGGTAGCGGCCGAGTTGGGAGACGAGGGGGACAGTGGCGCGAGTTCAGGGCCGCCTGCAGCGTGATGACTCGTATGATGCGGGTGCTTTTGTGAAGACACCAGCGAGGCGGCGATCCAGGCCGTGGTTGCAGCCGGCAGCGGGTCGTAGTACGCTCGGTAGGTGTGCTCCTGATGGGGGCTGCGGAACGCACCACACGATCCCGCGGTCTGGACGACATGGAGCGTGGGTGCGGGCGAAGCAGGCGTCACGGGCGAAGGCGACGGTGAGCCTGAAGGCGAGCGCAGCAAGGACGAGACGGACATGCTCGCGTTGGCATCGAGACTCGAGTGCTTGTTTCGCGAGACCGACTTTAGGTTGTTACGGCGAGGCCGTCGGACGTTCTTTGTCTGAATGGCAGGCGGGCCCGAGGCACGACGGCGTTGCTGTTGTTGTTGCTGCTGCTGCTGGTGGTGATGATGATTTTCCTGATGCTGATAAGGGTGGGCACGGGAACGGTGCGGCACGGAGGTCCGACGCGCATTGTTGCCACGTTGAGAGGCGTTTGGATTCAGCAGCAAGCAGCCGTACTCGGGGTGGCCCGGTGCAAGCGCTTCGTCTGCAAAGTCGTTGCCAAACATAACACGCAGCTCATGCCGGATGCTAAACGCTGTGCGGCGGCAGAGTGTCTTGGCAAGCTCGTACGGCATCCAGGTGCCTTGGATATGAAGAAAGCCGCCACGGATCTTATGCACCGGGATGTTTGGGTTGCCGTCCACCATCTTTACAATCTCGCTCTTGTTGTTGCCCAGTGCCTTCCAGATGCCGGTGAAATGCACGTAGCCATTGTCGCGATCCCACATGATGGTTTGTCCACGGATCTTGTATTCATACACTATTTCAATTATGACGGTGCGGGTTAGGAACAATGAATTTGTTCTCATCCCACCCAATTTTTTTCTTTCTTTTTTCGTACCTGGCAAATAGCCCCGTGGATCCAGCGAGGTAGAGTAGACACTGCAGGTAATCTCAGGGTTGGGCTCTGGATCAGGCAGAACAAAAGGCCTGTACTTTGGGCTGTCGTCGCTCTCGGTGGGCGAGCGCTTCATATTAAGCTTGCCGATACATTTCTCCATGTCATGGCTGGGCGTAGGCGTGAGCTCCGGCTCAGTCGCGGTCAGGCTCGTCGACACCGACGACGAGCCGGACGGGCAAAAGTCACTGGCGGGCGAGTGCTGGTCAGACAAGTACGAATCCGACATGCTGAAGGTCAGTGTGGACGTGGATGTAGGTGTAGGCGTGGGTTCCATTCTCCTTGTTGAAGACAAGAGAATCAGGAGAGAGAAAGAGAAAGGACGAGAAGGAAGAAAAAAAAAAAGTAAAGGTGAAGAAGAAAAAAGAGGTGAAAGAACAAGGTTATCGCCTTGCCCGGAAAGCAAAATCCTTTTATATGGTCCTTTGAACACTCGAACGCGTGTGTGTGCACGATACAGTCTCTTTTTCTTTCTCTTGTCCTCTTGGGCCAATCATTGCGTGGGGGGTCTTGATTTGGGGGTGCAATCTAAATCGACACGAAAAATGCAATATATGCTATGCCCGCGAGAATGTTGTCACAGACGAAACCACCCCCTCCCTGTTTCTTTCTCTCCAGCTCGATGGCTTCAACGTGCCTCGCCCGTCGTTGTCGTCTACACCGTTCATCGTCTTTTGTGGTTGTTATCTCTCGACCGGGTGGCAAAGCCCATGAACTTCGCTTGTATTTTTTTGTATGCACGTCTTGGTTTGGTCGAGAAACAACCCCTCAATAAACCATTCACCCCCTCATGGCTCCGTTTTTTTTTTGTGCGTGTGCTCTCTTGTCTAGTTGATGTGTCCCGTGACGAAAATGCCTTAATTGACTTTATTTGTTTACGCAGTCAAGTTTCTTTCTTTGCAGCTGGAGCCCTTTTGTTGCGCATGCGTGCCGGAGGGGTAACATGAAAAAAGCGAGCCAAAGAATTTCTCTGCTTGTCACTTTTGGTTCTCCATCATTTTTTTGTCGAGAATGCACTACGCGTTGAAAAGTGGGCGGTGACACTCCAGCTTCATTTTTGGCGAGGCTGCCGACACCGGCTCCCGCAAAGAAAGCGAGACGAGTCCATGAACACGCGAACGTGTCGAATCAAAACAAAAACGCTGGCTCGAGCGCAACAAGGCAGCAGGTGAACAAAAAGTAAAAAGCTCCTTATTCTCGGTACCTGATGTGCCCTGTCGTGTATCCATAATTATTTTTGGCGGTCAATCGGGCGCATCATCCCCATCTCGTCTCGCCTCTCTCTCCCCCCCCCGTGCCGTTTTTGTTTTTTATTTTTCATGGTTTATGTTTTTGCCTCGCCCGAGTCTGGCTTTTCATAGATCACCATTCTCGGGGGATCACCCGTCTGTTTTCTTTCTGTTTCCCGGTCCGTTCTTTGCCCGCAAAACGGATGGACGAATACGCGGCCGGGACCGGCTTCAGTCATGGACCGTACAGGCATACGCATGCCCGCATATACTCACATAGATATGCTCATGTCTCGAGGGAGAAACAAGGAGTTCTCGATTCTCCAGGAGCTAATGCCGTGAAGGGGGTGTGTGAGTGGCATGACAGAAACGTTTTCGTCCAACCCGAAAACACGGGGGGATCAAGCGCGCAGAGAAAGAAAGCAAAGAAAAAGTGAGCACCGCATGTGGGTGCCGCGCGCGCGCATGTTTGCTACACTTTTCATCAGGCAAGGAGAGCAAAAAAGACGATTAAAAATTTTTTTTTGCTATCATGACGCGAGTCCACACCAAAGAGTAAAAAAGAGGGAACCCCCCAATTTTCTTTTTGAGTGATGATCGACGCGCATCCCCCATGAGTTCGCCATGACAGAAATATAGGGCTTGTAGTGTGCACACGCCGTTTTAGAAGTCCGGGTCCATGCTTGTTTTGTCGCGAAAATACAAAGATGACTTGAATCGTCTACCAGAGCTCGACCGCCCGAGAAGCCCGCGCAAAAGAACAAGAACGATGGGGTCCCTTGCTCGGGAAGGGGTGGATGAAGTCCCTGCTTTCAGAAAGTCAAGACAAAGTGCCAGAGAAAAAGTGGGGTGCCCGGCCAAAAAATTATGGTTTATGGCCGGCAATGATGGGTCGGCGTGAATCCCGAGCTCCTGATGCAATGTCACGAGTAATTTCCCAGCCAAGTCATCCTCATTCACATTAAACACCCTGTTCTCGGCAATAAACACCGTTTAATTGAATTAAACTGGAAGCAAAGAACAAACTGAGTCGTCGTCATCATCGAGGCTACAGCAGAGAGTCTCTCTGTCCCTTTTTTCTATGAGTGTAGGTCGTCTATTTGACCTTTGTCATTCTGTCATTTTTCTCTTGCCTGGGTCGTTGGTCTTCGAAATTAGACCAATGCTTTTTAGGAATGTGGAGGCAAGCAACATCCCCCAAGAAAACAAACCAGGGACGCGTTCCTTCATTTCAAAGGGGCTACCCGCGAGCGCTTTACCATACACCGCTTCATAAGCCCGGCTGGTGCAGAGACCACACGCACACACACAGAAGAAGAGAGGAAGAGAGAGAGAGAGAGGGACATGGAAAAAGTAACCCCTACAACCCGTCCCCTTCCCCTTCATTGATCGCCCTGT
>VAFG01000236.1:353120-367679 GCA_013461545.1 Syncephalastrum contaminatum
GTTCGGTTGCGTAGTGCCAACGATCCGTCCTGCACTTCTCCGTGACATGTCTCTTGTGTATACATTACATACCCCAATTTCTCAGCCGTGGTGGTTTTTCTAATCCTTTTCTCGGCGTCATTTTTTGACGTCTCGGTCAAAATGACTCGCTCAATCGATGACTCGAGGGTCAGCGCGGTTCTCTCCGAGACAATGGGAGTCTCGCTAGCGAGTGGCCGAAATCCGAGGACAGGGATAAATGAAAAAGTATATCTGCGTTTCTATTTTCTGGAGGGATTAACACATAGATGCACGTTCAAAAAAAAAAAAAGTCGTTCTTTTTTCGTCCTCTCGATTGCGTTTATCCTGGTTTCGTATCTCCATACAGCTGTACGGGTTGGCCCGCTGTGCTCACGATAACGGCAGCTTTCGTTTTTAAACGTGTCCCGAAAGACTTTGCGGTGGTAGGTGGCAAAAAGCAGAAGGCATATTAAAACCAGGTAAACTCAAAAGAAAAACTTCCGGGATCTTGTGTATCAAGCATACATATAAACAGGCACACAAGTATACCATGCAGGTGCCCTGCAAATTATCTTTACTCGACACACGTACATACCTCAAGTCATGTCATGCATCTGTCGACCATTATGTATCTATCTTGCTTTCCTACCCCCGCGCGCGTCATCTGCCTCCGAATCAGGGACCCTTCGCCACTGTTTCGGGGTCTTTCCTGCAAGAACCGTGTGGATTTGAGCAGAGATACATTAAAGGAGACTTAAATGATACATGTGTCATGGGCCTTGAAGATAAATCGAGTTCCCCACACCCATTAACGAAGAGTGCCGCGCCCCGAGAAAAATCATTTTCGATTCATCGTGTCTCTATACTTTAGTAATAATTGTATCTGCTCGAGTACTACCTATAAAGGATACTACAAAAGTCGCTGTCTTTCTATTTAACCGGAGCAATGTCAAACAGAAAAATGGTGTTCCTAAAATTTGCCTGCTAATGCCAGACTACAGTGTACGCATTACTACACGTAGCAGACAGTAGTATTTTATATGCTCTTTTAATTGAAGCCTATATACATACTCAAATTGAAACTCTACGTTGCTTCAAAGTCTTTTCATGAACGGGTCGTATAATCGAACCGCGTACTGTTTTAAGCAAAGAAAAGGGAAGGTGGTTACAACTGTTTGTAGCGGCAGGAATCCTCCCAAAAGCAGCTATGCTTCTATAAATAATACAGCCCTTTATAGAACTTAGTTCTAGTGAGTACATATTATACGTATATCACAGTGGTTGTCATAAAAAAGAAGTAGTAACAATGGCGTTGAATAGCAAAAAGGGCTCTGATTTATGAGGCGCTTGATTTTATAAGGCATACGTGACGTCAAAATGTGATTGGGTCGAACCCGTTCCCGCATTTTGCTTTCCATTCACTCTTCTCCAAAGCAAACGCCATGTCGAAAGGAGGCGACGATTCGCAACAGCAGCCTCCACGAACACCACAACAGAACATCAATGTATCCATACAAGACATTCTCGGGGATGACAATAATCCGCTCGCTGTCTCCGGCGAAGCCTCTTTTCAATCGTTTATGGTCGCAAACGAGAACGGATCGCAAGCCGCGTACGACCGACTGCCTGCCGAATTACAACATTTCTTTAGCTCCAATGGCAGCGAAGATCTTTTAGACGCGACTTCCTCTTCGACGACCGCTTCGCTCCTCTCACAGCAACACGTGAACGATATATTATGGAAAGATCAAAAGGACCCGACGTCGTCCTCAGGTGTCCCATCGCTGATGCCAACCTCGGCGCCTACGTCTCAGCAACAGCCATCGTGGATCATGCCTGCCGCTAACACACCTCAGAGTACACCACCTCCTCAATCTATGCCGATGCCGGTTCAATCAGCTCCAGCCACGCCCAGTGGTTCTGCCTCGGCTGGCGTCAGTCCTCAGAGTAAGAAACATCATACTTTTGTTCGTTTTCCTATCGCTGACTCGCTTCCAATACACGATTAGCTGCTTCACCGATGACGCTTTTGGACAACATTACCTCTGCCCTTTCACCCGATCGGAAGGAGCGATTTATCAGCCTCTTCAAGGAACTGCAGGGCCACGCCGTCTCCCCCGATGAGTTTCTCAATAGAGCAAAGCTATTGCTGGGCAACCAAGAGTACAAACAGCTTGAAGATCTCCGGGGAGGCAAAATAAAGGGAGGTCAGCAACGTACTGAGGACGCCCAGAGAGCGGCGACTATGACTGGCATAATGTATGTGTTTTGTCTTTTTTGAGATGATCCTTTCATTAATTCTATTCCTGCTTATAGTGCTCCGCAAATGAAACGTCCAAAGACGGACCATCCACCCACCACAACCATGCCCATGGGTCCGCCCATGACAACCACTATGCCAATGTTCAAAACACCTAATATGCCCAACGTCGCCGCCAATCTGCAGATACCCAGGCCTAACACGAGCCAAGCGCCTTCAAGCACTCCGTAAGTCGTGCGATTTATTCATCAGTAAGATACTCAACCCAGTCCGTAGGAAACCAGCACCCTCTTCCTCCGCGCCTGGCACTGCAGGCGACCGCATCGATTACGATACCATCACCGATGTCATGGGCTACGCCGGCGTTGATCTGAAGGAGGAAGCTGAACACTTCTTACGAGATGGCGAGATGAACACAGGCTCTTTGCCGGATGGCATTGACCGCACCAAGCTCCAAGATTTCCTGAATGCAGATTTGCTCCGTGAGCGCCTGCTCAAAAGTAGTAAGTTGGATGTCTATGCTTTTTGGATGTGATGACTCAAAATGCACCTAGTAAAACAGCTCTCGATTGCTAATATGGACCCTGACTACCTGTCCTACCTCGCCCTCGCCACGCAGTACCGGCTTCGTGGGCTCGTTGAGCAGATGGTAGAGGCATCCAAGCACCGCATCCTGTCACAAAACCCGGGTGCGACACCACCCACGGACGAAAACGGCCACCCGCTCTACAAGGTGGTTATACAGCAAGATGTGAAGAAACAGCTCCTGGCTGTGGAACGCGCAGAACGCGAAGAAGAACGGAAACGAAAAGAAGCCATTGCAGAACGCGAACGCCGGGCAAACATGGGCGAAGGAGAAGGCGGCCCAGGGGATGAGGACAGGCCCAAAAAGAAGAAAAAGGACAAGGAGATGGGGCCTGGTGTCTCTGCACGCAACATGAGCGAAGACATGCGCAAGCGGCATACGAACGAAACGGCCCTCATGAGTGCAGGTGGCGTCCGCAAGAGCTGGATGTTGGCGGCCGGAAACAAGAAGCAGCCGTTCCCCAACCCGTCTTCTGCACCGAGCACGCCCATGGCACCCTCACCTGGGTCCAATCCCTCCACACCAGCCGAAGAAGAAGGTGCACCTCGAGGTCGCGGACGCCCGCGTGGGCGCAAGGCAGGCGAGGGCAAGCGGGGCACGATGGGGGGTGGCGCTGGTCGCGGACGAGGTCGGCAGGTGGATGCAGGTCTCTTTCTGCCGCCCTCTACCATTGGACGAGGCGGCCGGCTGGGTGAAATCGGTGCACGTCGGGTGACGGTGCGCGACGCTGTGTTTGCCCTCGAGCGGGATTGCGAGATGCCCGGACGAGCAGGCAGTCAGCGGACATTACTTAAAACATACAGCCAAAGAATGTAAATCCATCCACACCCATTTGCAATATATTACATACACTATGTATGCCTCACACTTGAATTTATTTGTGTGGACCTTTTTGCGAGTCCTGGCTTTTCTATCGATAAAGTATTTTGGAGAATAGATACTAATCTGCTGTACCATGCCAAAGGTTTCCACACAAATGTAGCTATTATCAACGACAAGCAGGATGTCTCTAGCGTCCCAATAGCGACATTCATCATACTCATCCGGCTCTCACTTCTACCAATTTATATGTGCTTATAGTAAACGGTAAAAGCAAAAGTCAAAGAGGCCATTGCGGGGGGGGGGGAGCCGGCCGGGGTAGCTGGAATCACCTTGACAACGTGACTGAGTTTGATGTATGAGAGAATCCCTTTCTTTCACTGCAGGATATGGAGGATGCGTGCGGTGTAGTCGAGCTCCTACAGTCCATGTATTATGGCGAGGACGAGTTTCGATTTCGAACCGACGGCGATCAGCAACTCTTTGAACAGCTTCAGGCCGGAACGCCATGCTCAAAGCCGGCATCGATCGTTTTCGAGATTCGGCTGCCCCTCGCGGGCGATGAGGCAGATCGTCTTACGCTGGTATGCTCTGTAGCAGCGCACAATGACAATTATGAGCTCTCGGTTGCCTCGGGTGCCAATGCCACGTGGCTCTCGCGCGAGGCGCATGAGCAGCTGACAGCGAGCCTCGCCGATTATGCCGTCGAACCGGATATGGACCGGGCATCCCAGCTCACCGAAAAAATCCAGCACGTCCTCGAGCAAGCTGAATCGGTGTATCAAGAACGCCAGCTCCAAATGGAGAAACAGGCAGAGGCGGTTGCGGCTGCCAAAGAACCTGTGCGGTTCATGCGCGAATGGATTTGGTTCCCCATGATCTATACCCGAGAAAAGGTACAGACACACATAAAGACTTGTTATCGTGCTCATATGACTCCTTTCAGCGAGGACATATTATTGATTGGGCACCAAAGTATGGTATCACTGGGTTTCTCTGTCCAGGAAAACCAGGGTGCTTGTGTCTCGAAGGTTCTGAAAAGGTAAATGGAAGTGGAGAAGAAAAGAGAGAGATCCGATCAAAAGATTGACCTGGAAAATAAGAACGTGGCACGGTTTATCAACGATATCAAGACGGTATCATGGGCAGATATTCCTGCATCGCATCGCAAAATGACAACAAAATGGCAAGAACGGGCGCTGGGAAGCTCGCTGGACGAGCATCGCAAATTTCCGGATATGATTGAAGTGACATTTGACCTCCACGGTGCCTTTGGCAATCATAATGACCTCGATATGCTGAAGCGATGGATGGCTGATAAAAATTGTGGCGATGCATTTGAGCACCTGTTTGATACAAAATAAATAATAGACAGATACATGGATAGAGGGACATTGGGCCACTTGGAGACTTGTCTTTTTGGCGGTGATTTGAATAGTGCGGTCAATTTTCCTTTTGCCGTCCGTTGAATTGTCTTTATTTGTCGTCGTCTTTCTCATGGAGCATTCACGGACACCCACCGACTTTTTAAACAACGTGTTGGGCAAGCAGGTCCTCGTCAAGCTCAATTCAGGCATCAACTACCGAGGTAAAATATATATCCTATTACATAGTCTCCCCTTACCAACACGTCATGATCACTTTTAATCTCTTTAGGCGTTCTCGCGTGTCTCGATGGTTATATGAACATTGCTCTTGAAAACACAGAGGAATATGTCGATGGAAACTTGAAGAACCGATACGGTGATACCTTTATTCGTGGCAACAATGGTAAGTCGTGACAGCTTGCGATCCTTGTGTATAGAGTTCTGATCGGCTCTCTTCCCAGTCTTGTATATTAGTGCCGAGAAGCCTGCAGCCCAATAAAAGGGATTCTGACGCGCCTTTCATTTTTTCTTTACATGTATAAATACGATTCTCTCTTCCTATCGTGTCCTTTCTCTTACTTTTAACGCTCTAACAGGTGTGGACAGCTCTTGTTGTGGAGCCGAGCGGATCAAGTAGTATCCTGTCCATGTATTCTAGAGCGAAGATATCTTCTCTATCATCTCTTTATTTCATTCTCTTTTTTCTTCTGCTCTAGGTTCTCTCTCGTCTCTTTCTGTCTCTATTCGTATTGGCAAGCATTCGAAAAGAATAAAAGAGAAAACAGTCAGCCCATCGGTTCCTCTGTTTGTGTCACCCGCCTGTTTTTTTTTTTACCTTTTCTCTCCTCATGAGGCATGATCCCGAACGGAAACTAAAGAGTACGGCAGCCCGCTTGGCTGTACGCGACCGTCAGAAAAAAGACAATCAGTGGATGTGTTGCCAGAAAGAGTACACTTCAATCGAAGGCGTTAGCCGCCATGTTTGGAGCTGTCACTCGAGCGACATTGAACAGTGGGTCAATCGACTCGAAGAACAGCGCTCTCAACGTCAGCAGGAAGCTACTCCGAGAAGACGAAGAGCACCCAAGGTAGAATCCTTTGTTGAAGGAGTCTCAGGCTCTGTCTCTCTCTTTTGTTGACATTGACAATTGTCTCAGGGCGCCTCCGATCCCATTATGCTCGCCTGCCAGTGCGATCCGCAACAGTCCCGCGTGATTCTCTTTTACAAATACACGCCCATCGATAGCCCTGAAGCACTCGCCGAGGATCATCTGACACGATGTGCAGGGCTGACAGGCAAGGTGCGGCTGGCTGCGGAGGGTATTAATGGCACGCTGGCGGGTCCAGTCGATATCATTAATGCCTACGTGGCGTGGATGGCTGATGTACTGGATGTACCTGCCGAAGACCATTATAACTTCTTCAAGCCTTCGCCAGGCTGCCTCCATGCGTTTGCAGACTTGTCTGTACGCGTCGTCGACGAGATCTGTCCTCTTGGACGCCCCGAGATCACTGTCGTTTCCGATCCCCATGCCGACAAGAAGCTCACACCCGACGCATTCCATGCCAAGGCACAAGATCCAGACGTCGTTCTTCTCGATACCCGTAATTACTACGAAAGCCGCATCGGCGCCTTTGAGGGTGCCATTACACCCCCTATTCGCAAGTTCAGCCGTTTCCCTGATTTCGTCGACCGCAATCGCGACGCCCTCGAGGGCAAGACCATCCTCGCTTACTGCACCGGTGGCATCCGTTGCGAGAAAGCGACCGCCTACATGCGCAAGCAGCTCGAGACAGCCGATATTTATATGCTCAAGGGCGGCATTCACAACTACCTCGAATGGCAAAAGCAAAGCGACGATGCAAATAAGCTTTGGCATGGCAAGAATTATGTTTTTGATGCACGCCAGGCACTTTCGGCAAGCAGCGATTCGACGGCGGATACACTGGCCCAATGCCAAGGCGGTTGCGGACGGCCCTGGGACGTGTATCAGAAATGCTCTAGCAGTAATTGCCATCTTCTCGTACTGTATTGCCCCATCTGTGCCTCTACCGAGGATGGTGCCTACTGCTGCAGAGACTGTAAGGAAGGCCGATGGGGCCAAGACGACGGCGTATGTGCATGTGAACGCCAGCGTCGCTTAAAAGAGATGGAACCTATTCAGCTCCCTCATTGAATAGGCTTCAAATAGATATAATCATATCACTTGTAAATACACATTCCTGCATGTCAGTTTTTAATCATTGGTCATCATGCCTAACCATCCTAGATCAAGAACCAAAATGTTATGACTTTTTCTGTGACATATATCACGACGAAAAGATATACATGTGGTAGATACGCTGAAAGCACCACTCGTATGCAGTATTTTACCTCATTATTAGAAGTATTGTATTATGTTAAGTCCAAGAAGTGTGGTTCTTTTCTATATATCAAATTGAAATATATGGATATTGAGCCACGATGGAGATGGAATTCTTCCTCGTGTTGGGATATATAGAAAATAATCCTGTCTGTGTAGTCCATCTATACATCTTATACGAATGTCGTGTGAGTGTTACTAGGAAAGAGAGGAGTGCACTCTACAAAAAAAGAAAGCACACAATAGGGGCGGTATGTATCCTGTCACCTAGTCCTTATCCCGCTGGGCTATACCTACGCAAGAATAATGAACAGTTTTCTTACCGCCCACAATTTGTCACAAGCAGGTGCAATTTAAGTAGCAGGAAAGCTGTTGAAAGACTCCATCAAGAAGCAGATGCATCATGATAGACGTTTATTTATCTGTCAAGGTAGGCCATCTTACAGCCAAATGGCAGGCAGATATACATGTCATATGCAGAACAGTACCGGCGCAGGCTATGTATGTACACACCTATGCCGTAAAAGATATGTACACTTTCCACTTCCGTTTTCTTTTATTACTTGTTACTTCTAACTGATATATTCTGGCTACTATACAATACTAGAATCTTCTTCTCTCTTTCGTACAACTCATAAATTAATGAAAACCTGAAATAATAAAAAAGTAATAAGCTAAAAGAAGCATCAAGGTTTTTACTACAGTGCCCACAAGTATTGCAGCATTCGGTCGCAAATTCTGATCTTGCTTTTTATCCAAAATAGCCAGAAATAAGCACTTGTAATAAACTCCTCTTCGATAAACAGCTATATCAAAGCAAACCATGGCATCTATGGCTTCTATCCATTCTTGATACAAGACAGAGCGGTGAAAGGAGCGATCGCGCTTTGTAAACGAGGTGCACGGATCATTCTTTGTGTTACCTAAGAGGCTCTAGCATGTGATATAGCATTTTAAGAAGTTAAAAATCAAACACAATCACAAACATGCACTTAAGGCTACCCATCCAATTTATACATATATTATAATAGGTATAAAAGTATATGCATTCAAATAAAATGGTTATACCCAGGTATATAATAAGTTTATAGTTATCATATCAATAACTAGGTAACCATCATGTGGCTGATTCTTATCACTCTCCATCTTTGGGATCCCGCTTGCATTGGCCTTCTTTTAATCACAGACGGAAAGTATATCCAGACTTCCCGACGCCGACGGAAGGTCGACCGATCAAACAGTTCTGGAGATGTTAAAGGCAAAGATGGACGAAAAAGGTAAGAAAGTTATTGGTAACCCTGCATTTAAGAGAATCGAGAACTAGGATCAGTTGCGGTGTGGGTTCTCACGAGTGTCAAATATCGGCGCTCTAAGCAAGCTTGAGCCAATCACAATCGATGCCGTAATCACGCAAATTCATGGAAACATGGCGTGAATGAGGGATAGGCAAAATGGGCAAACCAGCAGAAATGAAAAAAGGATGAAATGTATGAAAAAGTCATAAGAGACATAGAATGAGGACATACAGAAAAAAAACATAATAGATAGGAGGACAAAAAGAGACAAAAAGTAACGTCAGCTAAAGAATAAGTGTTTAATTCTTCTCTACTGAGCGTCAACATTGTTCTTTTCGACCAAACTGACGAGCTTGGGGTCTTTTTCGATAACGAGGGCACGGAGCCACTTGGCCTCCATCTCGAGTTCCTTGACACGCTTCTCCAGTGCTTCGGCCTTGGAAGTCATTTCCTTGGCGGTCTGCTCCAGAGCTTGCTCGCGCTGCTTCTTCTTCATGCGGAAACGAGCGGATGCAGCCGTGTTGCGGCGACGCTTGTCCTCCTCAGCCGCCACCTTGTCCTGCGGATCACTGCTTTCGGAATCAGCAGAAGTGAGAGCAGCCGTAGCGGCAGCAGGAGAGGAAGAAGACTGTTTGCGCTTCCGAGAGGTAGAATGATTGTGGGTGGCGTTCGTGGCGGAGGATGAAGGGTTTATGGCTGGAGTACCAGGCGTGGTGAGGTCGCCCGCAGCAGAAGGGGCAGGCGCAAGGCGAGGCAAACCACGACGGACTTCGGTCTGCTGACTCGTGTTGGGATGCTGTTGAGGTTGGTGCAACTGCATGAGGTACGAAGGCGTCATGTAATGCAACGGATTCGCCTGAGAGGCTTTTTTCAAAGAATGAGCTTCATTGAGCAAGAGAATTGAGGAGAGAGCTTACCGTCCGATTCGGTTAGAGCAGCCAACAAGTCAGTGGAGTGGTGGTGGTGCTGCTGTTGCTGATGTTGTTGACTGTGTTGTTGAGTTGGTTTCTCATGAAGGTCGTCAAGAAGAGCTGAGCCGGGTTCAGTGTCAAAGGTGAATTGAGCATTGGCCCACAGCGAGAGCTCTTCGGTGAGGGCCTCCTCTGAAATATCACCAGGAGACTCGCCACCCAGCAAGTTCAAAGTTGAAATGTAGGACATGACCTATTTCTTCAAACACGAGCTGGGAAAGAAAAGCAAAAAAAGAAAAAGTATGCTTTATATATCATATACGGGTGATAACCCTCAGCCGACGGAATTTGGAGATCTGCTACCATCTTGTGTCACGTTACCCTCTCTATTCACCCCATTCACTCATGGAATCATATCATATCACTGCATGACTATTGATTCATATTCATTTATTTGTTTATTTTCCATTCCTATGTGCCGCTCTCTTGCTCTGCATCTTCTTTTTCCTTGCGGCGTAGCTCCTCTTTCGTTTCTTCTTGCAAATCCTTGACCGGGCGGTCAGCTGATTGATCCGCTTTTACCTAATAATGATCCCCAGTGTTAGCCAGAAGTTTTTTTCTTCTTATCCTTCAGACTTACAGCTGCTTCACTTTGTGACGCAAGCGCCTCGTTCCATTCGCTGTGTCCCTTCTTGTGCTGTTTCTTCTTTTCTTTCTCCAAGGTATGCGGGTCATTGTCCGACATGTGCGAGAAGGCGGATAGATAGCGTTTCTCCATGCTGATCTGCCAGCTCACAAAGGGGAGCATGGGCTGGACATAGTACATGCGCTTCGGTATTCTGGAAAGCAGCATCATTTTTGAGGAGCAAAACAGGTTTGAATTCATGCGCTTGCTAAACACTTTTTATCAGATATAGGCAGTCAGGTCACCGGTACGTCATAGAAGCTCACTCCCCTGCCTTAGCTTTAAAATAGCCGCGGACTCACACCAGAGCCGTCAATTATCTTGAGCTCCTGACATAGTCCGTCCACTTTCAATATCTGCATGCTTCTATGTCAACAGGCTTCAACTTAAACAAAAGAGAGGACCAAAAACATGTATATCTCCCGCTTGCTACGTACAACATTATAATTATTTGTTTGTACGTGCTTGTTATGTACCAAATCGTCTCCAGACTATTGGGCACAGACAAGATAAACAAGGTTTCTGGAGAAAAGCAAACACATTCTGACACTTGACTCTGTTGGATCACGACAAGACTTATGCCTGATTCTCGGTCTAACTCATTGAGCATGAATTAATTAGAGTAAGATCAAAGAGTGTATTCAGAAATGTATTTATGATAGAGGTATGCAAAGAGGAATGTACGAGAATATGCGTGAATGATGTGATCGGTGGACAAGTGGTGCAAATCGAAAATAGGTGCTCGATTTTGTACATGAGGCGGAACGTAGTTTGAAGAGGATGAAAGATAGCGGGGAGAAAATATTAACTGCTTCAAGCTACTGCCTGAGGACTTGTCAACGGCACATCGCTCTTTTGAGACCGATGATCTGCCCCAGAGACTTCACTGCTCTGGTAGTCCGAGGCAGCTGCGCTTGCCTTGCCGCCTTGTTGCGTCTTGCCAGCCTTCCTTGATAGCGCACCAGGCAACCACCGAGGACTGGGTGTCCTGGAGTCCTTGCGCTGTCGGTAGAGAAAGAAAGCAAAGCCGCCGACGATACACAAGAACCCTGCCACACCGAGCGATGCGCCCACTGCCTTGGCCGTGACGTTGGAACTGTTGGGATTGGATATGACGGTCGGATCATAAGGCAGCTCATTGCCATCGTCGCCGCCGCCGTCGCTACCGTCATTCGGCATATGTGGCATTGTGAAGCGGCAGCTGGGTGTGTTTGTGGGTCGCATGGTTGTTTGGGTGTCTATGCTACTCACCCACTGCCATGTCGACATGTCAAGGATAGAAATGTCGTTCGTGTATGTATGACCATCGTTGGTGCTAAAGTCGGTGTAACCTAAGTGGTGAAAAAGCATAGAGAATTTTTAATATCCCTCTTTCATTTTCCTCTTTGCCTAGAGATCATAGTTACCTAGCATGACCAGCATGTAGTTACCGTAAGTTACTGCCTGATGACCTGCTCGGGCAGCTGGAATGTTACCCCCGACCGTGGGTTTTGACCATTTGAGCGTGCACGTGTCCAACAAAAACACATCCTGAGAAGGCGCGAACTCGGTGGCGTTTGGGTTGTGGCCACCAAAGACGACGATCGACGTACCATCTGGGGCAGCCACAGCAGAAAAGCTGTAGACAAGCGCAAGTAGTGAGTTTAGGCTGCCCAAAAGATAGTCCTTTGTTCCTTTTTCTCGTACCCCAATGTCCCTTCAGGCGGGTCGCCAATCGTCGCCATAGTGATCGCCTTGTTGCCTTCAATATCAAACACTAGATAGACAACACGTGTCAGATGTAGGTACAGCCATGATCACAACGCCCTTGCATACCCAGGACACTCTGAAAATCGGCTGCTTTGATGATCCAATCGTTACTGGATCCATTCACTACTGCTGTTTTGCCACCCAAAATGAAGAGCTGGTCCTGACTATAGAAGAATAAATAGGTATGACAAGGGACATACTTCTGCAAATTTTCAAACGAATATCCACATACATCATGGTAGCACTATGGCCGAATCGTGCTGGTCGTTGGCCCCAGGCATACTTGACAGCGGGCCAACTCCAGGTATAAGTCGAGAGATCCAGGCTATAAAAGTCATTAAACTAAATAGAGACGATTTTGGTCAAAACATGCTGCAGATTTTTCTCCTTTAAAGGCTTACAAAGTTCTCCTGAGTATGCGCTTGTGAGGTGTGTGCTGTCCGTCCACCGTAGAACCAGGCGAATCCGGTGGTTCGATTGACGGTAGCTGTCATTTGTGAGCGCGACTCAGGAAGCGGACCGCCTTGATTGATAGCTAGACAGTACGTATGGGAGATGTGTTTGTTAACTCGCGTTTTATGGTTATTTCATCTTACGCGTTTGCTCCCACGTTTGAGAGGACACATTGTATGTGACCATGTTGTCCATGGCTGTCGTGCCGCCATCGCCTGCTTGGACATTGATGGTCCCGTCTTTAATATCTCGAAAGGCGACACCGTCGGTGTAAGGTTGCATTCCTTCTGTGCCCACTTCTTCGTTGTTTTGAAGCTGGTTCCATGAAGGACACTGGGTGTTCATGCCCGAGGTCAGGTCAAGCGACCACACTTCAAGTGTACTCTAGTAGAAAGTCAACATCGATCGCAGAGTGCTTTTTGTCTTGTTGCATACGCACTGAAGAACCGCCCGTGACAATTATTTCATTCTCATCGATGAGGATGGCAGAGAAGTCGCTGTAGTTGGAAGGGGCTGCGATTGTGCACTCACTCTCTTGGGCTTGTGCAGTTGGTATACAGTGGCAGAAGAGCAGTAAAGAGAAAAACAGACTATTCACGATTGTTCTCTTTAGGCTGCTGTGACGCCATGAAGGCATGAGCATGGACAAATAGAAATGGAATCAAGAAATAAAAATAAAGGAGAAGGCGGTCGACAACACAGAAAGAGAATGGCTGGACCAAGGGAGTAATAGAAAAAAAAGAAAAGAAGTTTTACATTACAATTGTCTGTGCCTGCGCATGAAACTTGAATATTCCTTTTATCCGCCGAACGACCTATTATTGTATTCTGTTTCTCACCTGCATATGTGAATGGTGTGGTTTTCTCTACACGTCTTGAGTCTACCAAAGTTACACTTTCATAAAAGCAGCATGAACGATGCAAAATGATCGATGGCCTGATGACTGATAGATATTGCGTGCCTGCCATCAGGATAAAACCCGCTTTTTAAGGTAAGGAACAGAGTGCGTCCTAAGGCCAATGCGTGACCCGTTCTTCACAAAAGAAGAGGAAGTGAGAAAGAGATGAGTTCCACGACGATTGATTGTCAGACAGCAATGCATTTTAAGCTCTGTCAGTGATCATGATGCTGTTACTGCCCTCAAGGTAGACAGACAGGAACAGCCCAGAAAATACATGTGGTATGACGATAGCAAGAGAAGGGGGAGGGGAAGCGGGGAAGGGGGAGAAATCGTGCTGCACGCTGACGAATAAGGTACTGCGATTGATCAAGTTTCAGATTCGTTAGCAGTTTCAAGCCCGACTACTTTGCCAATTATCTCAAAACCTAAAGCGACAAGCGAACAAAGAAAACCGCGTACTTGTTAAAGTTAGTCTCACAACGTCAAAGCGAGGGGATCTGCAAGCGCACCTTTCCATAGAGGCTTAGAAGAGCCCTTCACGCGTAACACACTGCCACATGCAACTTTACGACCGACAGAATGATGTGTGGGCAGGTATCCCGGTGTTCCACATACGAGTGCAAGAGAGAAAAGAAAAACTTCTGCTTTCAAGAAATTAATGATGTTCAGCAACCTTAAGTATCTGCTCTTTTTTTACCATCCATGGCAATGTTACACACAACGGCGGCCAGATGAAGCCATAAAGGAAGGAGGCGGGAGTGCAGGACACGTACACTCACTCTATTTTTACCGAAAGAATGGTAAAAGAGGATGAAATGTAATTACTGATGTGATTGAGATACTTTCCAAAGATGATACCACGGTCTGCTTTTCTATCAGCTTATTTTTATTTTAGCGCGTGGCAGGAAATGAACCGCAAACCGTTATTGGTGATGCGTCGTACAAAACCACGCATCGGTATTGAAGAACAACCCACCGAACAATACCACACATGGATGGGCACGCTTAATTTGGCACATCTTCATGTGCCCAGCACCCAAGTCGCCCTACTCTTTCATCTTTTTATTTTATCGTATATCTTTTCGTGTAGAGACGAAAAAAAAAAAGGTCATTTCATCTTTCTTCTTTTTCTCTTCTTTCTTTTTACAAACGGCATTGTGCTGAACCCT
>VAFG01000236.1:367762-383127 GCA_013461545.1 Syncephalastrum contaminatum
GGTCATTTCATCTTTCTTCTTTTTCTCTTCTTTCTTTTTACAAACGGCATTGTGCTGAACCCTTTCCACTCCTTTCCATTGTTTTTGTTTTGCACATCTTTGCGTTCCTACGCCTGGCCCTGTGTTTTTTTTTCCATTGTACCGGAAAGTCCCAAATATTCCTCTGTCAAGGGTGAATTGTGCATAAGCAGCAACACGCAGCAAAAGAAACAGAAAAAGACAGAACGAAGCAACTTTTGTTTCGATCTGCATCGTCCATTACATATCACACTCTCTTGGTTTCGGGACTCCCAACCCCTCAGTTCCCCTCTCTCCTTGCTTGATAGCACGACGCCCGGGTCTCTTACATCCGTCCCCGCTCTTTTCTAACCCCTTATTACCTACTCACCTACTTTAACTTTACCTGTTTTCGACACACAGCCTTTTGTTTTTTCCTTTTTCCTTCTCTCGACACATCCGCCATCCACCGCCACCTCGTCCTTTTTATTCTCTCTCTCTTCTCTTTCTTGTTATATCCTTTGGCCTTTCCTGGTTTCATGTTCCTCGGCCATTGTTCTACTCGTCCCAATTTTGTATGAACATCCGTCCTTGAGCTATGGCCCACGGTTCAACCAACGCATCCACCCACAGCCCTACCTCGGCATCTCACCAGAAAGACGTTACGCCTGTGCAAGTCGGTATGAAAAGATCCATCAGTGATTGGATTCGATTGGATACGATTATTTTAATTTATTTATTTATCGTACAATAGCATTACGTGTACGACCTTTAACCAGCCAGGACAAAGCCCAACCCCGGTTTTCTCAATCCACCGCCAACGATGTCATTCAACCCATTGAAAACACAGTGACGATTGTACCTCACCAAAAGTCGTTTTCCTTTGATCATGTCTTTGGCCCCAACAGCACGCAGAAACAAATATTCAGCACAGTAGGCAGTAATCTCGTTGATCGCTTTATTGACGGTAGGCTTTACTCGTGTTGTCCACTGTCTGGGAATACTGACCCAGTCTGATTTAGGTTATAACGTCACTATACTCGCTTATGTATGTGCTATCTATAACATACATACATACATAGAGATGCGTCATATGTATGCGGATATGTACTTATCTAGTTTATAATATCATTAATAGGGCCAAACATCGTCGGGCAAGACGTACACGATGGGCACCGAAATAGATGATAATCCCGACACGGAGCATGAAGGTACGCCTTTCATTTTAGACTTTTTAGCCCAGAAAAGGTGCGCAATGTATTCATATATGTGCAGGCATCATCCCGCGCGCAATGTCGGCTCTGTTTCAACGTCTACAGCCCAACGAACAACAATTACAACCGCAGCCGCAACCGCAGGCAAGGGAGCCCGCTAAACGACCCTTGAGCGTCATGGCCTCCTCCTCGTCGTCCTTGCGAGCACCACGTAGCACCAAGTCCGGTACCAGCAGTCGGTTACGTCCCATGTCCATGCTTCCCTCCCAGAACAACAACAATGATGCAGCTTCCGCCGCGCGACGCGGATCCGCACCATCGTCGCCTCCTCCTTCCTGCTCTGCAGATGCAGGCAAGGCGGGCAGCTTCACGGTGAAAGTATCCTTTGTGGAGATCTACAATGAGGACCTCGTCGATTTATTGAACCTGGCTCCACCCTCCGATCGACCTGCTGTCACGATACGCGAAGACACAAAAGGTCAAATCTACTGGACAGGTGTCAAGGAGGTCACCGTCGAAAGCGTCGGCGATGTGCTACGGTAAAGAAGGAGAACTTATGCAACAGACGTGACACTAAACTATCCCGGGCCGCATGCTTTTTGCCCATACGTAGATTCCTGCAAATGGGCACCCAAAATCGCGCCACCGGCTCCACCGATATGAATGCAAAGTCATCGCGTTCACATGCCATTTTTTCTGTCACGCTCAGACAAGAGAAATGGGTCCCCTCTGCTCCCAAGGCCACCACTTCCTCGCACAGCGCCCGCAGCAACAGCTCGAACGGTCGTGACAATAGCATTTCGCCCACCGCATCCCGCTCGACCGTTGCTAACCGACGCGCGAGCACCCTCAGCGTGCGCGCCTTGGTCGGCCAGATGGAACGGCAGGCGCAGGCTCCAGACGATGACGGCAAGTGGGTGATCAGCCACTCAAAATTCCACTTTGTCGATCTCGCTGGTTCGGAGCGTCTCAAGCGCACGGCAGCCGAAGGCGACCGCCGCAAGGAAGGAATCAGCATAAACGGTGGTCTGCTCGCATTAGGCAACGTGATTTCTGCCCTTGCTGAGCCGTCCAAACGTTCCACGCATATCCCTTATCGTGATTCTAAATTAACGCGTCTTCTGCAAGACTCCCTGGGCGGTAACGCGACCACCCTCATGATTGCCTGTATCAGCCCGGCCGAAGTCAATCTTGTCGAGACGATCAATACCATAAAGTACGCACACCGCGCGCGTAGCATCAAAAACAAGGCCGAGCGCAACGAGGCCGAGGAATGGATGACCAACGACAGCCCCGAGTTCCTGCGCGGCATGATCACCAAACTCAAGGGCGAGCTGCGTCTGCTCAAGACAAAGAATCACGGCTCGGTTCAGGGCACGAATGTGTCACCCTCATCCTCACTCTCGGACACCGAGCGCCTTCAAATCTCCACTTGCCCGTCTTCTTCGGCCACCACGACCATCACCGTGCCTGACGTAGACCTGATTGATCAGCAAGCCCTCGTGGCTGATTTGCGGCGGCAGATTGAAGAGCTCAACAACGAGGTCACTGTCACGCGTGAACGCAACCAGCATGTCGAGCGCGAGCTGCGTCAGGCCAAGGCCGCCGTTAACAATGGCTCCATGTCGGACGCCAATTTCCAGCATCTTGTCGAGCCTGTGATTGAAGAATATGAGAAGTCCGTGTCTGCCCTCGAGTCACAGCTGGCCATGGCGCGCGCCGCGCTTTCACACTCTGATCAGGCCCTCGCCGAGCAAGAGGAGAAGATTGCTTATTTTGAAAGTCTCCGGCATTCTGAAACCACCGCCCTCGACGAGCTCAAGGCGCGGTTGGCTAAAGCCGTGGAGCGCGAGCAAACGGCCGAGTCCTACGTCCACGAACTCGAAGGTCGCCTGGCCAGGTCGGCCGACGAAGCGTTGCGCGACCAGCAGGTGCTCAACGACTTGAAGCAAAAGATTGCCAAGTTTAAAGAGACGGATCAAAACACGGAGCAGTACATTCAAGACCTCGAAGCGCGGCTGGCAAAGTCGGAAGACGAGCGCGAGCGTCTCGTGATCTTATCTGAACATGCCCAAGTACGCCTCACCGAGCAAGAGCGCCACCTCGAAAAGATCAAGCGACGCCTGTCGCGCTGCGAAGCCGACGAGACCCAAAAGCTCCTGCTGGGCGAGCTCGACCAGTCGCAAAACCGCTGCCGTGAGCTCGAGCAGGAGCTCGCGAACTTGAGCCTTGCCATGAAGCCTGTGGCAGCCACGGTGGAGGCATCTGAGAGCCCTGTGGATGCACAGCAAGAGACAAAGGACATCGAGAACATCCCAAAAATCACAGGCACATCCGAAGAAGCAGCAGCAACAGAAGAAGAAGGCCCCTGCAGTGATCACAAGACGGTGGAAGAGGCTATTGAGACGAGCAACTTCAAGATCGAGGAGCTGCAAGACCAGATGCGCCAAAAGGCAGCCCAGGTGCAGGCATTGGAAGAGCGTCTGGAAGAGATCCAAGTCCTCCGCCTGAAGCTCGACGAGGAGAGAGCGGTCCACGTCCAAGAGATCGAACGGCTGCAAAAGGTGGTGAGCTCCGTCACTCAGGATTTCGGAGTCTGCCGCGACGATCTGCAAAAGGAACGCCAGGCCCACGCACAGTGCCAGGCCGAATCGCGTGCAGAAATCGAGCGCTTGCAGGCATCCGTCGAGGATCTTTCGACGACCCTATCCTCGACCCGTGCAGCGCAACAGGATCAACTCCGTGAAGCTGAGGCGCATGCGGCCCTGCTTGAGCAGCGCATCAAGGAACATGAACGCGCCGCTCAAGCGGCCATCCACCAGAGCGTCCAGGCGCTCGCGCAGGCACAGCAGGAAGCCGATAATCTCATGCTGCTGCAGGCCAAGCAGGATGCGGTGATTGAGCTGCTCGAGACCAAGACGGCCGCGATGGATCGTCTGGTCGAGGACCTGCGCGGTGAGATCAAAGCGCGTGACAAGCAGATCTCGGACCTCGAGGCCTCCAACGCGGAGAAGACCCGGTGGGCTGAGCATGCGCACGACGAGCTGAGGCGTGTGTTCCGCGATATGCAACGGATTGGTGTGGAGCGCCAAGAGCTTGTCCTGAGCATGGGCTGCATCGAGGCTGTCCTGCTCCAGCAGGATCGCAAGTCGACCCTGGCACTGGAAAAAGCGGACGATCTGCGTTCCACGGTCAAGGCTCAGGAGGATTTGGCTCAGGGTGAGCGCGCGGCGGCAGATGAAAAGTGGCAGCGGCAGGAGCAGGATTTGCGACGAGAGAACAAGGAGCAGCAGCACGTCATTGAGTCGCTCGAGCACACCCTGCGGACACTACAAGAACGACTCGAGGAGGCAGTTCAGAGTCACTCGCAAAAGACAGACCAGATCCAGCACCTGCAGGACCAGCTCACCCGGCGGCGGCGCCTGACCCTCGACGAAAGTGTCTCGAACCGGGACAGCGGCCTCCCTGACGAGCAGCGTGTGTCTGATCTCGTCAGACGGGTCGAGGAGCTCGAAAAAGAAAACCAGTTCCTGGCTAGCGGGCGGTCTTCCAAAACAAGTAGCGCCGAGGAGCTCTTCATTGAGCCACACCACGAACAGGAACATTGCTCTGCGCCAAGCCAGCAGCAGTCCGCCGCGGTCGGCGACGCCACGACCGACGATGACGACAGTCATAAGAAGAGGCTGGAAGCTCGCGTGAGCGAGCTCGAAGCGGAACTGGTTTTGCAACGCAGCCAATTGGAACTCGAGAACAAGAACCTGGAACTTGAGGTATTAAAATTAACGGCGGCCAATGAGCGGCTCGAGAAGGAAATGGAACAAGCAGTGCCTCGAAGCCACAGCTTCCATGGCGGTCTGGCCACAGCGACGGCGACGGCCAGCTTGAGCGAGATCATCACCACCGCGGCCTCCCCGCCACAGACCCCGCGTGTGTCGTCACCCGTCCCACAGGCCTCGGTCAGTCTCCCCCATCGTTTTTCGACCTTGTCCAAATCAGGTTCGCTTCGCTCGCTGGCCGACGATCACCGCCGGAGCTCCTCCTCCTCGTCATCCGCCTTACTGCGTGGCCGTGCACAGTCGACCCACTTGCCACCACCCACGGCTCCGCCCACCAACCCCCTGCCTCCCATCCCTACGCAACAACAACAACAACAACAACAACCAAATGTTGCCTCTCCACCGCCCCAGTCGCCACCACCCCAGCCGCCGTCCCGTTCCATGTCGACCCCCTTGCTGCTCCAGCGCCAAGATTCGACGGCTTCTTCGCGGCACAGCATGAGCCACATGATCGACGGCAACTTCACGTCCGAGCAATATGAGAAGATCGTGCGCTCTTTGCAGCGCAAAGTCCAGATCGCTGATAACGACGTCCGCGCCCACCAGGAAGTCATCTCCAAGCTCGAGTCGCAACTCACGCGCTCTGAAAATGCTGTGCGCGATGTCAAGCGCCAGATGGATACCCTTAACCGCGAGAAGCAGACCTATGCAATGGAGATCGAGTCCCTCCGTGAGGCCCAGCACCTGCTCCAGCAGCAGCTAGCCACCCCGCCCGATAGCAGCCGCAACAGCTCCAGCTCCAGCCGGAGAAGTAGCAGCCAGTCTCAGGAACATGTGCTGGATGACGATGCGGAGTGCCGGTGCAAGGATCTGCAGCGTCAACTCGCAGAGGAGCGTAAGCTCAAGGAGAAAGCGGAGAAGGCACGGCGGATCTTGGAGAATCGCATGGAGGAGCTGATGACCAAGAGGAACAAGTTCATGTGCTTCTAGTAGATGTATTGTACCATAGTAGTAGTTATTTAATAAATATTCTTAATAGCATAAGATTCTTTTCGGATGGGTCCTCTCTCTTCTTTTTTTATTATTATTCTCATTTGCCACGTTGCATCCGACGCGCGGTGTGCCTTATCTGACGCGCTCGTGTGTGTGTGCGCTTGTGCAAGTCCAACCATGGACGTTACACGCTCCTCGTGGTATTATTTACTGAGGACAATTACATGTGGCCATTAAGGTTTAACAAGGTGTCACTTTTAGAAATTAGCATACGTGAATCAATCAGGATCGCTATCCTATATACGAAACACCGACAGGACTATATCACAATAGTTTATAACCTACTTGCCGTTGTCATGGTCATACACTCCTTTGGCACCGCCCGCCCGGGCGCGTACGTAGCAAAAAGACAACCAGCCCTAGACTTTTAAGGCTATGCTGATGAACGGATCTAATAGGAAAAAAAATAGAGCAAGTGCGTATTGGCTTCCTGCTCAGCCTGAGCATTCAAGAGAGGTATATCAACATATATACTTTTGTCTAGTAATCTACTATCATGAAGAAAAAAAAATAAGATGTACAACCTGCGTGGGTCAACTGTGCATGTATTTATAAACTGTTTCTCCGATACTCTCACTGCATCTGCTACTGCTTGGTTAAAGCACAACGGGTGTCACCAGCTGGCTCGAATTGGTATTGCATGTTGCGCATCCGGGAGTTTATAAATTTTTATATTATATAGCTGTGCGCGCGCAATCATATGCCATATCATTTTTACTTTATATGTATCATCCATGATTAAGGAAGAGATGAAGATTAGGAAAATTGGGAGTCAATATCTGTGTACGACTCATTGGAAAGAAGGCTAGAGGGACGTGTATCAGAACAAGGGGAGGGGCTATTTATTATAAAGGACCGTGCGTTCATGTGAATGGCTAAACGTATAATCTTCTCAGAAGATACATATCGTCTGTGATGTATGCAGCATCTAACCGCATTGCGTGATATAATGGCCGTGTGCCTTTGTAAAGCAAAGTGACACTTTGCTAACAATGGGATGTTAATTAATTGGCTCACCTGAATCTTGTCTTTTGGCATCAGTACGCTAGCGGAAGTGAGCTTCATCTATAAGATGTACTAGCATGAATTCGTCACCTGATGCTGTTTAAAAGCCTTCAAGAATGACACCAAGTAACACACGTACAAACACAATTGTGTGTGTTGTTTTTTCTTGTTTCCTGAGCAAAATTAGTGTCTGTTGAAAGATACAGAAGCAGCTTGACAGAAGACATCGCAACAACAAGCGGGATGCAGGGGTTGAGCAGTCCAGCGTTTTTTCCGCGCGACACAGGAACAATCACTGGACTGTTGTTCCCGGCCCGGCGCGCGCGCTGATGGTGCAAAACAAGGCAAGTCGGTTGATGAATGCAGATTATATAGGGTGCAGCAAAAAAAAAACTTTCTTTTGCCCTCTTTAATTGAGGTGGGAAACCACGATGATGATCCCCGCCTTTTTTTGCGCGCACACATACATCCCATGTAACAAACATGCAAGAAAATAAAAAAAAATAAAGATCGCTTATCTAATGTTAGGGTCAGACGCAGACAGATAGAAGCACAAGGGTTGCTCTGCTTGTTGCTCCGTTCCCCCGCCAGGCACCCCGCTATTTCCCTCTCTTTTCTCTATTGCTTCGCATAGCATCGCTCCACTCTCGTTGGATCTGCTTTAGAAAAAAATTCCTCGTGAAACACAAGTAACAAAAATTTCTTGGCTCAGGGCAAGTCAATATACAACTGAGATCGACCCTTCCACATTATACTCTCACACTCGCTCCCTCCCACTGCTTACTTCCCACATTCTTATCGCTTTGATGTCGGTCAACAGAATTCGCCAAGCGGCGTCTTGATGCTGGCTTCACTATCAGATTGCTTACATTGTTTGAATTTTAATTGCGTCACACCAAAAAAAAAGTTTAAACGAAATAGAATCGCACATCTTTACACAGACTGGAGCATCTTGTTTGAATGGAGCACGTGCGGCAATATGTACAGGTGGAGAGGACTGACGGGGGACGGGAGGAGATCCAAAGTGGTACATCGGGGGAAGGAGGGGCAAGGACTGGACTCAGGCAAGGTAAAATAGCGTGATACTATTTTTATGTGAGCAAACTTTGCAACACACACACACATCTCCACCCATCCAGCGCCAAACCTAATTTGGTTCGTGTCAGAGGGACGTGTGTTCCCTCCGAATTCCTTTTACGGGTCGCCTGGAAAAAGTGGACAAGCGTGCTGGAAGTGTGCACAGTACACGACGCAAGGGCGGGAATCTATTTAAATTATGATGGTCTGCGATGTTCTGTTATCTCCTCCCCCTTCTCTCTCACTCTCACTCTCACTCTCTCTCTCTCTCTCTCTCTCTCTCTCTCTCTTTCTCTCTCTCTCTCTTCTTTCTCGGTTCTCCTGTCCTTCAATGAACTTTGCTCCTGTCCCTCATCCTTATCGTCAAGTCTTTGGCCCCGCGGTTCCTGCTGCTGGCCTGGTCGACCATTCTCACCATCATCATCATCACCAGCCTCAGGTCGTCGTCCCGTCCATGTCACCTTACTACTACTATTACCAGCAATACCATCAACACCACCACCACCCTCCTCCGCATCCTTATCACCCGTCTTCCACCGCTGCTGCTGTCCCTTCTGCGCCTGCGCCTGCTCCTACGGCAACCGCTGCGCTGGGGGCGGCTGCACCTCCAACTGCACCTGCGCCTCAGCCAGCTCCACCCGTGATGATGCGTTACTCGGTAAGCAAGACAAAAACAGTAATTTCCGGATTCCATATCTGATCATTCTTTTTTTATGTATGCGCATGTATAGCCTCCTCCGATCCACCATACGCTCGAGAACGCCACCATCTCTTATGATAATACCATGACCATCCAGCCCAACCAGCTCGTCAAGGATGTCTTTTTTTCTTCCCAAGCCCTGGTCGACCCCGGTTTCTGCTCGTCCCTGAGTGAGTCGGACGCCTCTGACATCACTCCTTCGGACCTTTTGCACGATCAAGACGATCCGCTCTTCTTTATCGGGCTCGACTTTGAAGACCCCGATGAAACAGCAGGCAAGAAACGCAAACTCCAAGACGATGCAGCCGATCGCCAGCAACAACAGCAAGAGAAACTTGTGCCCTCCATCAAAAAGGCGAAGCAAGACGTGCCCGACATGCTCGATTGCCAGGTTGAAGACGACATTTCTGCCTTCACCGACTCTTCCTGCTCCAGCACGAGCGGGAGTGACAATGAAGACGACGAGGACGATGACGATGACGACACGGACGCCGATCCGTCATGTGTGGATGGGTATGTTTCAAAATTAGATATTTATAACCGCTGTTTTTTAACATCGAAATCAGTCCGCTCGTCGAGGCACGACCGACCGCACGCCCAACCCTCTACGAAAAATTAACAGAGACCAACGTGGACTGGTGTCGGTATTGCGGCACCACCGAAGGTGTCAACTGGCGACCGGGACCGTGGGGCAAGCGCACGCTTTGCAACAAACATGGCTGCGACTACAAGGGCTACGGCTTTGCTTGCAAGCTGCCAAGACTCGATCTGACTGGTTTCCTCCACGAGTCACTCACCGACCGCGAGCGACCTGTGCTCCAACTCTTTTGCCATATCTGCCATCGGGCCGAGTCGTACGAAGGCAACGTCCTCGTCCGCTGCGAGGGCTGTCCAAAGGCCGTCCATGAACAGTGCCACTCGGATGCGTTGCCAAGCTCCGGTGCGTGGTACTGCAACGATACGTGCCGTGACAATGTGCGCCGTCAACGTGTGGTTGTCGAACTGCCACGGAAACGGTTGCCGCTCATGCGCCAGCCCAGCCCCGCTTCCTCCCCGGCCGTTTCGGCTGCCTCTTCCCCTCCCATTCCGCGCACCCGCTCCACCCGCGCGTCTTCCTCCATCTAATAATAGCATCTCTCTCTCTCTCTCTCTATAATAACCCTCTAATCCACTTCATATCCATTGCCACCCCCCAACAAGTACAGACACATACTCTTTTGTAAATAATAATTGCAATTTCAAATAGAACTTATTATACAATCCATTGTTTGTTGTAACCTTCCTTTTCTTGGCGTTGACTGTCTGTGCGTTCAGACATTTTTGCTTTTTCTGGGAGTCGATACGTAGCAGGGCTTGGGGGGAACTTGTAGATAGACAGAGATATATATAAAGAGGATTTGGGGGGGGGGTATCTAATAACAGGATGGGCTGTCCATATTATGATATTGTTCGCCGTCCCAACGGCGCTTCAATTCGTCAACACTGCCACTGCTGTGGCGTGCCATCTTGGCACGTGAGGCACGTGTGGGTGTCTGTGACAGTCGGTCAAACACGTTGCCCTGAGACGACGGAGGCCGTGTTTCAACCATCGAAGACAGGCTGGGTGGCATCGTCGCCCGTTTCTGCTGCCTCTGGAGCGAGTAATTGGCCAAGGGAGACGAGGGCGGCTGGGGAGGTAACTGGCCCGCATGCGGTTGCTGCTGCTGCTGCTGCTGTTGCTGCATGAGTTGATGCTGGTGCTCGAGTTCACGCAGCGAAGCGCGTTGGCGTAACAAGGGCTGCTGCAGTGTGTTGGCCCGCTTTCGACTGCCGCCACCTCCGGCGCTGCTGGCTGTGGAAGTCGTGTTGTTCCACGAGTTCTGCGAAGAGGAATAGTCCGACTGCAGCGAGGACCTGCGCAGGTGGCTGCTCCGGATGGAGGAAGTGGATGAATCACGGTCGGCGGCGTAACGTGCAAACTCGGCAGGACTGATCATTGTGATGGGCACAGGCGACTCGGACCCACCAGAGCGTTGCTGCCAAGACAGCCGCTTTTGGATCATGTTGAAAAACCGGTCAGGTGACGGTGTCCGGTTCGTGTTGTCAAGCTCGACCTGCTGGTTGAGCGGCACAGGCGGCTTGAGCTTATTCGGGCTGTCGAGCACAGGCGAGGTCAGCGGGGAGGCGTGCACCTCGTCAATGAATGCTGCGTCCACGTTGGACTCGTCCGGCTCAGGCGTCGCAATCATGCCGCGCAAGCCGTCCTCGTAAATCTTGTCGAAAATGGTGTTGCCGCTGTTGATATACTCCTCAATTTTGGCGTCCATCGCGTTCTCGCCGTGATCGTTGCTGCGGTCCTCGAGCTTGCGGATCCGGCGCTCGTTCTCCACCGTGGTAGCAATTGCCGCTCTCTTCATGACAATTAGCGTGCGGCGGAGGTCCATCACTGTCTTTTCGAGGTTCTGCATTGTCACCTGGCGGTTGCACTCGCTCATGCGCAAGTTCATGATATCGTCGACAAGTGACTCGGCAATACGCTTGCACTCGTCGGCCTCGAGTGATTTCAAGAGCTTGGTCGTGATATCATAAGCCATCTCGGGCGCCGCATTGTTGGGCACGCTGTACTGCTCCTCAAACGCATCCATATCCGCCCATTCGTCTGTGGGGGCCGGGTTGGTAATGATCTCGTCCGCAAACATGACGTGCTTCTCAGGCCGGGCGACGGCCTGCTGCTGCTCCTCGGCAGCCATCGCGTCGCCTGCAGCCTCGGACTGCAATGCACGGATCCGGGCCGACAAGTACGAGATCTCGGCCGACATGAGGTCGATGCGCTCGTCCATGAGCTCCAAAGCCATTGTATCCATGGGCTCGCCTGTCGTCTCGGTATGCTCCTTCTCGGCCAAAAAGATGTGCTTGCGCTCCTCGAGCAGTTCGAGCTTCTCGTTCGCCAAGCGTTCGCGGCGCACCAAGAGCTGCTCCATCTCTACCACGGCCTGCTTGCTCTGGATAAACTGGCACAGCGCCTTGTCGAGCAGCTCCTTTTTACGCGTCGCTCGCACATTGACGGGGATCGGGTTGACCTTTTTGCGCACACGACGCGGGAAACCGTGACCGCCCCGCGCCACCACGGCGAAGCTGCCACCAACAATGTGCGACACGCGGCTGAGCAGCCGCTCGTCGAGCATGCCACCTTCGCGCACCGCTTTTTTTAGCACGTTTGTCAGCTGCTTGAGCTGGGTGTTGTTGACCAAGATCTCCTCGTTGCGCTTCTTGAGCATCAGCTTTTGGCTTTCGTGCTCGCGCTCTAACCGGCGCTTGGCCATATTGGCCTCAGCCTGCTGTCGCTGGAGCTGGTGAATGCGCCGCTCCTGGGTTGACATTTGCTCGCGCACGCGCTCGGCCTCGACCTTCATACGCTTCACCATCCGTTTCTTCTCAAGCTGAAGAGTCTCAACATTCACGCGAAGCGAACGCAGCAGCGTCTCGTTCTGATTCCGGGTTGCTTGCATCGTCGAGGACGTGTGCTCGTATTTGCGACGCAATTCCTGGATCTCGGAGAGGAGGTGCTTCATTTTGGCCTCATACGCATGGCGAATCTCGACGAGCTGCTGCTTCTCCTTTTGCTGGATATGGGCATCCGATTTGCTCGCAAACCGGCTGCGCGTGCGCATCAACGCTGTGTCACGCTCACGCTGCAACTCGGCCAGTTGCGACTGGAGCTGCGTGATCTTGTCGTCAAACTTGCGCCGCATAAAGTTGTATTCCGTTTCGGACTTTTCGAGATGCTGCACCAGCTGTTCCTTAACCTTGATATCGGACTGGATCTGATGCAGCATGCGCACGAGCTGAGGATTATGCTTTGCATCGGCTGCCATCGTCTCTTGGGTCTGTGACTGGCTGGCATCGGTGGCGGCGGAGGAGGGCCGCTGAGGATGTTGGTCCGCGGAGGACGGCGCGCGGACAGACATGTCGTCCCAGCTCGGTACGGCCAGGGCCTCAATCTCGTCCATCAGTTCGTTAGATACAGGTGAAGGTGTGGCAGAGAAGTGCCCCTCGTCGGATTGTGTCCGTTGCATTTGGTGTGTGCCGTGTATGCGCTGTTCCTCTTCCTCGAAAGCGCGCAGTTCAGCCTCCCAAGCCTGAGCAGTGTCATCCAAAGGCTGAGGTTGGATGGTTAGCATGTGACAAATAGCAATGGAATAACTTTTCTTACCTTGATCAGTTCGAGCACTTCCATACCCTTACGAATCTCATCGCGCGCCTTGGCAATGCTATCCTTGACTTCTTGACGGATATCCTCGTCCTCGTTGACAAAGCCTTCGTCCTCATCAATGCTGCTCGGAACGTCGGCTTGGCGCATCTTTTGCTTTGACTTGACCTTGATTGGCCGTACCGTGCTGGATGTAGTGCTGCTCGACGTGGCGCTGATGCGACCATTGCGTCGTCGACGTGTACGGCGGCGGCGAGTTGAGCCCGACCCACTGACTTCGGGCCGTGATCGTGCACTCGCTATCGAGAGTGTGTTGGAAAACTCTTTCTGATGCGCCGCCATCATGGCCGGCCTCGTGTTTTCGACGAATTGCAGTCGGTCGCGTGTGTCTGCCAGCTCGTTGTTGAGGTCCTGGATTGTCTTTTGATACTGAGCAATAATGGGATGCGTCTTGTGCTCCTGCGATTTGATAGGCTGGTTCTCGTCTTGTTGTTCCGTTTCCAAAAACTCGCCGAGATCACGTTCCATCAAGAGCGTATCGCGCTCGCTCGTCGTCTGAATCAAGGTCGTCGACATGTCCTGTATGCGATCGCGCAGGCGGACGACTTCGCTCCGCAGCGCGCGCACTTCGTCGTCGCGCTGGATGGAGCCAAATCCACTGTCACCGTGGCCATCTGCCCGCAAGGAGGCGATCTCCATGCGGAGTCGCGACACTAACGAACGAAGTTGATTGACTTCGATGGAGCTGCCAGCAAATTCCTGGTTGACGGTCACTCGATTCTTAATGTTACGTGCTCGGTTGGCGTATTTCAAGGTATTCAGCGTTTCCATAAAGTTGGTATCAGCTGGAGAGACGCAAGCAAGCATGAGGGTCTGACTGTTGCCACCCAACGAGTCTTGCAGTAATCGAGTCAGTTTCGAGTCGCGATAAGGTATATGGGTCGTGCGTCGAGTTTCGTCGCCTAGTGCTGAAATCACGTTGCCGAGGGCGAGCAGACCCGAGTTGATGGCAATGCCCTCGCGCGCGCGATCGCCTTGCGCATGGGTGCGTTTTAACTAGAGCAGGAATGAGTTGTGCGTCAATAAACATCAAAAGGGCACATACACGTTCGGAGCCAGCAAGATCCACAAAATGGAATTTACTCGTCAAGGACTCCGTTTTGGTTGGGTCATCCTCCTGGGGTCGATCTTGCTTGAGGATAACGGAAAAGATCGCGTGCGAGCGAGACGAGACGGTGTTCATTTCCGTGGACCCAGTCGTACGGCACAGTGATCCCTTGGAGAGGAAGCTGTTTTCAGTAAGGGGAGTAACATAGGGGAATCATGAGTTACGGGTTCCAATAGCATGTTTACAATTTTACCCTAGCAGTTCTTCAGGGCTCTCACATTGCTCCTCCCTGACGCCACTCCAGTAGATATTTCCAGCAATATCTTCGCGAATGGAGACTTCGGTAGGGGCTGGGTTGGTTCCGCTGGTGCTACGGCGTTTTTGGGCGTTGGCAGGGTTGAGCAGGTCGATTAATTCTTCATTGTAGAGCTCAAGAAAGGAGACGTAGACATCGTATTTGTAATCGGGGTTCTCGTCTGCACGCTGCTGCAGTTTCTCAAAGAGTTCGACAATGCAACGCGGGACGATACCTAAGGAGAAATAAAAAAAAACGAGAGGGGTGGGTGAGTATAGCGAAACAAAAAAAATGGTATGCGATGTGGAAGACTGGATAGCGGACCTTCATTCTCTGGTTCGGCACAGTTTTCTAGGCCGGTGCCCATGCTGTAAGTCTTGCCTGAACCTGTTTGTCTGTGGAGATATGAGATTTCATATAGTAATAGAAGCAGTGTCTATACCCATAAGCAAGGATGGTAGCATTAAAACTACAAAAAAGTAAGTTTCCTTGAATGTCAGAAAAAGTAGACAAGTTACCCGTCCATGAATTTGTGCATCAGTGGAGCAGCTGCGGACTGATATACGTCGGTTTGTGCGGTTGATTGATTAAAGACATAATCGTACGTAAAAGACTTGTCGGTGCCGATCAAAATTTGGGGCTCATTGGGAATGTATGAAAGACATTCGCTGCAATTGCTCAGTTGCTCTTTCTGCGTCAACGGCCGTACTCGTAAGCCGACCCTGGATTTCATAGTAGTAGTAGTAGTATGTCATTTTCCAGTCAGTCGCTGTAACAAAAGTAGCTGCGTTTCATTTTCTATTCACCTCACAGCAGTAGAAGTCATACTACAGCAGCGAATCTATGTGAGGGTACAAAAAGTAAAAAAGTAAACAGAAGAGAGAGAAGAAGAAAAGAAAGAGAGAAAGAAAGCAAGAATAAATATGAGATGCACCCAAAAAAAAAAAAAAA
>VAFG01000236.1:383292-398939 GCA_013461545.1 Syncephalastrum contaminatum
AAAAAGAGAGACGATCGAAGCTGTACGACACAAAAAGAAAAAGAAGGCCACCGGACCGAACCCCCACATGCTGGTTCGCTCCGCAGCCCATTTAAGAACAACACAGATACATTATTATTTTACATGGAGGAATGAGCAGGCGCGCACATACAATACCAGAAAACTTTTCTAATCGATCAGGTGATGGAGATATCTTCTCTTCTTTTACGAGGATGTAGTCATGGGAACAGGAAACATCCGTTTTGATGGCCTTTTTTCATCATTTTCGGAGTGCATCCCGAACTCTCCTTTTCCACGCGAGCACAACCACATATACACACTTTTCTGTTTTACTTTACACTCTATCCATCCTACAATATGTAATACACGCTGACCGCGGTCAGTCAGGACTATGTCCCGTCGTGCCACGAGCAGACAAGGAAAAAATGGTCTTGCGTGCATGTGCTACCGACCCATCGTCCGGATATCAAAACAAATCTTTTTTGCTTTTTCACTTGGCCCGCTCGCAGAATCAACCGCGTCTCTATTTTGCTGGTATTTTAACAGCAATAATAAGAACCAACGGCATGTGCAGATAATGTGTGAGTGCATACCCTTTTTTTCATGAATCTAGTACCTGGGTGCCTGGACCGCCGCAAGTCGGATGCGTAGGATCGGATCTTTCACTTTTTGGCTTCTCTTCTGGCGGGCTCGTTCCGCATGTGTAACGAGGCTGCTAACCCAAAGAAAGCCGTAGGCCGGGGCAGGTATCATAGGAAAAATGGTAAAGGCCAGGCGCACAAGAGACAGTGATAGCCCGTAATTCTACCATCAGGAAATACATTTGCACTTGCCCTGCCTTTAGGGCCGTGCATGTCCACAGCACTGTAAAAAGTAAATATGGACGGGCATGCAGATCCCCATCGCCCCGCGCTCGCGAGCGCGCATATCCTCCCCTCCCCCCTTTTCTCCGTCTTTTACGTTCCTTCTTCTCACATCGCCACCGATTGGATGCAGGCTACATACTAGCACGATTTATTGAGTTCGTACGAACAACTTTACCGACCAGTTATTATCACGCTTACATGGTGAGTATGCGCAGAAAAAACACCCATCATGAACCATAAGCGGTATCGTAGGTACGTAAATAGTAATGCAGTGACCTACATTCGTCAGACCGACCTGTTAGAAGGTCACAAGTTTGGAGTGTCGTGAGAGAGCGGAACGTGCACCTTGAAGGAATACAGCGTGCGTACGTACTTTGTTGTTCCACAACTTTGAGAACATATGTCCCTGCAGGCTCACCCCATTCCATCCCAAAAGAAAACTATTTCAAACGAGGAACATACTGCTGTTTTGGTTGTATGCTTAAAGGTGTGATGTGAAATTGCAAAAGCCATGTTCAAAGGGGCTTCATGATGGATTCATGATTGAACTTATTACGGCTCACATACTACCAAGGCAAGTAGGTGTGCTTGGATAGAACAAACATTGCATATCTACAGATGATGATATCAAGAAGTGATGACAGGGTCATTATAAGGTGCTGTCCAGAGCAATCGTTATAACTCACAATGCCTCAATGCTATTTTAAATCTTTTTAATTAAATAAATTGCACTTATTCTTTATTTGTTTATGCAAGACGCACATATCTAGGCAAGATGACTTTCTTTTCTGGAGCTTGTGGTTTAGCGCCGATATGAAAGCCATTAACTGTATGTAGAACACTATAAAGTCCACTGACATTATTTTTCTCTTTTCAAATAACACGCAAGGTATGTCGAAGCAACCAACAGCTCTCTGTTCTAGTCTAGCTCTTATTTTTTTATGCTAAATTTTTCATACTTCCCACTGCATAGAAGAAAACGACCTATGTTCACCCCAAATGTACTTCGTCATAAACGCTCCCAAAAAAGGATTCTTCTTGGAGATGACACATGTACATCATAAAACAATTTAAAGCAAGTAATACATCAATGTTTTATATTTACATACGTAGAAAGCAAGTAAAACTACCACAGAAACTCTGACAAAGTAAGCGAAAGAATATGATACTCGCAAAGTATCTTTATGGTCTGCACGAATGAGAGATATGTGCTTCAAAATAGAAGCTACGCTTTGCTATGTCTTATAGTGCGGTAGTATACAGATGCGCTTTAATTAATATGTACAGAGGCTGTTGGAAAGGTTTTCTACGTTTTGTTTATTCTTTTTGAAGGATCAGCGTACCACTGCTGCTGGTGACGAGCCACAGGATGGACCAAGATAGATGCTGTTAGCTACTGCAGAGCAAGTCTAGAAAAAAATTCAATTATGGCACGTTGCAAGATGTCGAGAAACAAAGATGTTGCCTGTGCATCAAGCAGCAACTATTTTTTGTGTGCCGGTAACTGAGTACGACAACAAAATTGCAGGACAGCCAGCCCGCTTACTGCAAAAAATCTCTCCAAATCCACGCAGGAAATTTTTTTTTCTTTTCCCCAGCAGAATGACACCGAGAAAGCGACCGCCGCCGAGAAAGAGAAAGCTCAAGACATCACTCAAAGATTTGCTTGTGACGGCTGAGCGAGAACAGAAACGGGCCAAGATCGAAGCTCAAAAGGAAGCTGCGATCGAACAACAAAAACAGATCCATGCCCCTGTCAAGCCCGATTATGTGGGCATGGATCGGATCTTGCTTGTCGGTGAAGGCAACTTTTCTTTTGCACGATCCCTCGCCGAAAACTATTTTGACGGCGATGCTTCTCGGATCGTGGCGACCAGTTTCGACAAACCCGAGGTGATGCGCGAAAAGTACAGTGAGGAAGGCACAGAAAACGTCGAGGCGTTCAAGAGCATGGACGGTACGGTCCTGTTTGGCATCGATGCGACCCGCCTCAACAAGTACAAGAAACTCAAGGGCCGCTACTTCACCAAGATCATCTTCAACTTTCCTCACCATGGCCTGGGTATCAAGGACCAAGATCACAACGTCCGTGCCAATCAGCTCCTGCTCAAGAACTTTTGGACGGCGGCCAAACCCCTCCTGGCCGAGGAGGGTCGCAAATACCGGATACCACCCAAGCAAAAGAAGGAAGAGGACGAACAAGTAGAGGAGGAAGAAGAGGAGGAGGAGGGTCCCGAGGTTGAGGAGGAGACGCTCGCTGAAGGTGAAATCCATGTCACTGTCAAGACTTGTGCGCCGTACCACCTCTGGGACGTCAAAAAGTTAGCCAAGACCACGGGCGACTTTGCCATCAAAACGACCCTCGCTTTCCATCCTAGCTTCTACCCTGGGTACGAGCACAGACGTACCCTTGGTTTTAAACCCGGTGTGAGCAAGGGCGGTAACGAGGAAATCTTGGCTTCCCAGCCGAAGACCTTCATCATCGTCCGCAAGGAAGCCATGGCTGAGGAGCGTGAAAAGGCTCGCATCGGCGCCATTGAAAAGAAGAAGGACCGTCAGCGCGAAAAGCTGCTCACCAAGAAAAAGAAGAACAAGCGAGTAAAGAAGGATGAGGACGACGATGATAACGACGACGAATAAATGCATATCTATATTTCATGTCTCATTTCATTACAATACATTGTATTCAACTCCATGCATCTTGACAAAGATAGGGTGACCTGGTGTAGGACTCTGCAAAACCACAAGAGCTTATTTGCGTTAAAGCACTGATATGCAAAAGTGTCCCCCAAAGGGTGAATGCGTTTATTTAACTTGTTGGCGCTGCTTTCTTCAGCACGGGTTTGGGTATTTCGAGTAATCCGTACAATCGATCGCGTATCGGCTTCACTTCGGTCAAAGGAAGTGACCTATGTAATTTTACCATTTAGCATACCTTTGTCCTCCTATCAAACTTCTGTTGCTTACCAGTCTGTGCTGGACAAGATGTCCTGGGCCTCGAGCGAGCCTTCTGTCATATCGTCCGCCATGGAAAGAAAAGTAAACAGTTGATCGGCTGCTTCGCCACGAATCTGTGATAAATGTGAGTTTCGCAACCAATGTGACCGTAAACACACGTACTCTTGGAAAGGCGTGCACGAGGTAGGTGAGTAGCTGCTGCATGGCCTTGATCTTGACCGGTGATCCTTCCAGCGAGAGCAGGCCAACGCACCTAGGATGAATGTCAAAACGTGGGTTTTTTTGTGACATTATCAAGTACTTACAGCTTGACGGAAGACAAAAGTTTCTTGACGTTTTTGGACTTAAACACTTCTTTCTTGGTACAGGTGAAAATTTTCGTATGGCTAGCAAAAAAGATGATTCACGTGAGCAGTCATCTTACATGGCATCAAAAAGGAAACTTACAAGGTCGCATCGGATACATTTGCAAAAGTTCCAGACTCGTAAAGCAGCCCAGTGACATCCATCAGCGGAAGGACGACACGATCCTGCTTCGCATAGGCCTCAAAGATGGATACAAAGACGCGCGCCATCTCGTCCAGGGACGGTTCCGTGGTCGGCGACAACCCGTCGAAGTACTCGATCAAACACGTACTCGAGTGGCGTACGAGCGATTCGGTCAGGCCACCGGCGCTGGTGATCAAACCCGTCAAGAGTGGGAATCGATAGGGCTGCGCCACAAGCACGCGTGTCATGATCGGGTACACCTCGGAAGGCGCGGCCCACGCCAATTCTCTGTCAAACCCACGCGACAAAGGGGAAAATTGAGTTACGCCGCTTCCAGCTGACCGTGCTCATCGTCCGACTTACCTTTGGATATAGGTTTCGAGCGTCTCTCGATGGGGTATGTCGAGTGGGGTCTGATACAGGAGGCTGCCAATCACTGCGCCGGCGCGCGCTCGGACCTTGTCAATCCGTTCCACGCTTTGTTTCAAGAGCGCTCCCATGACAGAGCCGGCTGCATCCGTTGTGAGGTAGCGCTGGTCTTGGTCACGTTGGCTATCCACTTTGGAGATGGTCTGCAGCAAGGGCTCTAGGCAGGCCATACTGGCTGAACGCACCCAGGATCCGACGTCGCCTCGCTGGTCGGTGCTGTAGTCGTTTAAGCAATCCAACAAGGTTACTAGTATCTTTTCGAATTCGGGACGAGGGATAGCTAATTTTGCGAATGAGTTTCTCTGTTGTAAGTTCTATGCTACAAGTTTTTACCTCGTTCAAATGTGTTGTCCAGGCTGACGATGATCATGGTCAGTCCCTCAACAGCATTCCGTTTTGACTCGGCATCGTTGAGTTGATGTTCGCGCTAACAATTCGTCAGCAAAGAAAAAAGAAAAGAAGTCTGCAGCATTGGATCGAGCATACCTGAATTTGCGTGGCAAGGCACAGTTTATCAACGATATCCGGGAGCCACCCAACGGCCTCGGGCGTGGTATAAGCCAGCGAGCCAAGTGCGAGAGCATAGCCGCGCCGAGCATAAATGAAGTGGGAAGGTACAATTTTTTCCAGGCATACGTCGATCTCCTGCCGGGTGATGCCATACGTCGTAGCCAACGCGGTAAAGGCGGCCACCGCGTGCTGCTGAACATTCTCCTCCTTGCGTTCCAAAGACGAGTGCACCACGCGCTTCCAGGCTTCCAAGGCGGTCTGGGATGGCCAATGGATAAGGGCCAGACACTCGATGAGGCGACAAGCAGCCTCACGAATGTGCTCGGAGCCAAATGTCGTCAGGTGCCTTGGTGGTAACCGCTCCACGAAGGAGTCAATGGCATTTGCGCTATCCGTTTCGGTCTCGTAGAGGCGGTTCACCTGGTCTGGGAATTGGTGGAGCGCTAAGCATACTTCTGCCACTGCGAGCATGGAGCCATGCGATACGTGCATATCCGAGGACCCCGTGCATGGAACCTGCAAATGCAAGGTCAACATCTTTTCGTCTGTGCGCAGTTTCACTTACCAAGGACTTTAAGCTCGTATCCACAAAATAGGCCGGTTCCAAAGACACCAGGCGGTGCAGAGCCTTGGATGCCAAGACACGCATGGCCTTGTCCCAATGGTTGATTGTGGTATGCACCAGATGATCGATCAGTGGGTGGCGGTATTCGTCAAACCTACACAGGCATTGGTCACAGTAGCTTAACATCGAACTGACTTACTTGGCGATCTCAAATGCCACGTGCAAGAATGCATTTTGCCGGTTGCCCACTGCAAAATAATCTGCCAGTTGAATAATATCGATGCCATGCGGAAAGATGCCCTGAAGAAGAAAGGAGGAGGGGCGGATGTTCAATAACGCATGGATGGGATGGCATCTACTTCCAGGCTTACCTGTCGGCCGACGTTTTCTTGAAAAGCGGCACTGCTCGCACGACGCACGTTGATTTCGCGATCAAACACAGAGACCACAACCAGGTTTTGGGCCAGCTCGCGCACGAAAGGCTCCATGATCTCTGGAGCATAGGCTCGCGCAAACGACCAGCAGACGTAGCACGCCGCATCACGCACATGGGCACCGATCGAGTGGGAACCGCGTTTTTGATCGAATTTGAGGGCCTAGAGGAATTCTGTCAGCAACTGTTCGCCTGAAGGACTCGACTTTACTGACCCGAATGACCCAGGGCATGGCTTCCGTCAGACGCTCGGGTAGCAAAAGACCGCGCCGGGCCAGTTCAGCAATGGCGAGGGATGCACCGTGCCAGGTACTGTCTGACACAGCGCTCATGTCCAAGGCACCGGTCGAAGGATGTATCAGCGTATTGTCTTGATAAAGGTCCAAGACACATTGGATGACGTCGCTCGCCGGTTCTTCGGCCAAACGCTGAGTGATACGTCCAATACCCTTGGCAGCGGACCAGCGCACAATGGTATCCTGTAGGAAGGGTCCAGATTAGCCCGGTCACTGAAGAGATACACTCGCCCCTTACCTGGTCACGGAGACCAGTCAATAGAATGTCAATGACTTCTTCCATGCTCTCCGGCACGTCCTCATCGTCCTCGTCTTGGGTCATGGAAGACGCGGTGTGCTCGCCCGATATCTGGGTGGGCGCCTTTTCCAGATTCTCTCGCAAGGATCGCTTGCCTTATACTGACTTAGCCACTTGCCCATTTCATCCATGTCCAAAATGCATTTACCTCGCTGGTAGCGCCAGGGTGCAATCTTTGGCTTTAGGAAACAAAGTCCCACACGCTGTGTGAGCTTGACGCGCAGCTTCCGGATCAGAGTATTGTTGGCATACTTTTCAAAGAAAGGCAGACTCAGCAAAGGCACAATGGTATCGTCCAAAGAGGGTAAAAGGGTGTCCCGTGGTGCAAGCACATAGACAGTGCATAGGCTCGACAATATACCCGTCGCCTGTCTAGGGTGAGCTTTCATGTGAATCTTACTGTAATACGGATGTCCTTACCTCAAAGACGTCCGCATCGCCGCTGAGTCTTTCTTGGGACCACTCCACATAGGGAACAAGATGGTCGTTGCATAGGTCGCGTCTATGTCAGAGCTTAGCCAAAGAGAGGAGTGCTATCGCATTGGTCCACTATCTACCTGCTGAGGAGACGAGCCAGAAGCAGACTAGCACCATCGCGTTCTTTGCCCGTGGACTTGATATACTGTTTGCAAATGTCCAGCATGCTGTCAATCAGGGTATCGGAAGCACTGCTGTCAACCCGCTTCAAGTCAAAGGGGATCATGCAGATCAAGGAGAGCCAGATAAAGCATATGTAACGCGTCTCCCAGGGCGCGTCGTGTGATTCGCAGAGGAAGGCAAACACGGGCTCCAAGTCCGTCACGTCATGCGACATAAACTTGACTGCACTCCAAATAAGCTTGCATTTCTTTTATATATCTAAGCTTACCAATGGTCTTGTAGCCTCGTGTCTTGGTCAGCAGGTAGAGATAACGAAAGACTACATAGCTTTGTTCGTGTTGGTGTGCCTCGATCGCCTCGCGGAGTTTCTGCACAGCAGGTTCGACACACGTCTCGAGATGGGGATCCAGCAAATGCGACTGCTCTTGGTACATGCTCAACTACAGAAAATGTATTAGATTCAATCGTTTCAGTGCCTGTTACTCACAATGTCAGTCGCGCGCTTTAGTGCTTTGGCAGCTGTCTCGGGTTGACCGCTGATGATCTCGGTAATCAAAAGGTTAAACTCGTCGACGTGATTGAAATGGGTGCGTGTCTGCGCAACACAGACATCATCGCCGAGATCGCTTCCTTCCATGGTGCCACTGAGATAAGAAGAGAAAGGAAAATAAAATAACCAAAAAAAATAGAGGGTCGGGACGAAAGATGCTGCACCGAAGCGTGGCACATATTACATGCCCAATGGACGTTTACCCCGCACAGCCAAAGTGCTGGGTTTTCTTCAGGGACAAACTTATACTTCCCTTCCTTTCTTTCAACATGGGCTCTCTTTTCACAATGAATGCCCAAGCTTTACCCAACAATCAGTCCTTTTTTGACCTACCACGACAAGCGGTCATAAGAGAAAGTCCTGCTGTACGACTGCAAAAAGCTGCCAAAGGTGATTTCGTTATCTTTCTTTTTCTCTTTTTTCACTTACCGGAAAGTAGATGGCAACATTGCCGCTGTCAAGCGTCTGGCCAAGAAAGTCTCCAACATTCAGAACCCAGACCCAGAAACGGGGTAGTATGTACTATAGCTTTATACTGACTATTCTTACTGACGGTACCACTTAGCACGACGCTCATGTATGCTGCACGGTACGGCCATGTCGAACTCGTCGAACTCCTTTTGCAAATGGGTCATGAGGAAGAAGTCATTTCCATGGTAACAGAAACACACCGACTTTATGGATGTGCCTGACCCTATTCGACTAGGATAACGATGGTATCACTGTCCTCATGATCGCAGCCATGTATAATCACCAGGAGGTAATTTAAGGTCTTCTATTTTTATGCATACGAACTCATATATGCAAATCCGATATGTAGATTTTCTATCGCTACGTCGCCCGATACCCTGAGTGTATCCATGCCATCAGCAAAAATGGCATGACCGCGCTTTTCTATTCTGCCAAACATGGCAATGCTGCCCTCGTTTCGGTATGTGAAGACATAGATTGTGCAAGTTTATGCAGAGAAAACTAACAATTTGTAGTATCTCTTGTCCATCTCGGCTGACATCGACCATGTCGATAACGACGGCAACTCGGCCCTCCACCATGCCTCTGCATGGGGACACACGACCGTCATGGATATCCTTGTGGTATATACATCATCGGTCGCTACCTACATGTTCGATAGACTGACGCATGCATGTCTTCTTTCATAGTCACGAGGATGCAACGTCGATTTGGAGAATAGATTCATGTTTACCGCTGCCGACTATGCCTACTCTTTTACCGTTCGCGATCATTTGAAAGGTAGAATGGATACAAAAGCCGGGGGGGTATTTTTTTTTTTTGCTAACTCGTGGCAACAGAAAGCGCCCATACGCTATTCACCGATGAATCCACGCTGTCGCTCGGCTCCTCCTACAAATCCTCAATTTACCCCAACAATGGCCGCTATCCACCCTCCAATGCATCGTTTCTTCCCCAGTCAGCATATAGCAGCTCTGTAGCCATCTCACGTGGCCCGTCTTTCCCGGGCCACGACTCGCCTACACCGCGTGCCTCAACCTCGTCATCCTCTGTTCATCCCAACGGTATTCCCATCGAACCCCCTTCGAGCCCTACCCGGGGCTCTCATTTTTACCCACCCTCCATCATAGGCAGCAGTCCCTCGTCTCACTACGCCTAGAAAGAACGCTGCTGGTTAGCGTCCTTTCAGTTTGCTGTCCTCTGTATATAATAAAGCAGCAGCTCCTTTTTTTATATACTTATATTTATACATGCGTACAACACATCCTATCTTGTCCCTCCAGGAAGGATACTTGAATGGACAAGTGCGTGTTGGAAGGGCATGACTAAAAAGAAAGGTGTAAGAGTTAATATCTAAAATACAGGATATACATAAAGTATGGAGGAGTAGAAAACTAAAGAGAGAGAAAAGAGAAACAGAATAGAAAGCCGGGATCGCTAGGACCAGATTTTAAGGAGGTGATCCCAGCTACCGGTGCAGAGCGCCTTGCCGTCACTGGAGACACCGAGACAGGAGACGCGGTTTTCGTGACCAGAGAGAATGCCGACGCGTTCACCGCGCAGCGTATCCCATACGTGGCAGTTGTAGTCGTCGTAGCCGCCAAACAGGAGCCGCCCCGATATGGAAAATGCGATGGAGGTGATGCCGCAGAATATTTGCTCGTGAGTGAAAATGTTGAGTTCGCGATCAGCGCGCAAGTCAAAGAGACGGCACGAGGCATCGTCTGACCCGGTCCCGATCGCGTTGCCGTTGGGAAAGAACTGGACTGCGTTAATGTCGGACTCGTGCCCGCTGAACGACTGAACGCATTTGCCCGAGCGCATATCCCATATTTTGGCCGTTGCATCACACGCGCCTGAACAAAAGACGTTGGGATTGGGCGATATAGATAAGCTACGAATCCAAGTTATTGAGTACGCTGAATGTCTTATTTCCTGAACAAATAATACCTCATGACATCGCCGGTGTGGTCGTTGAACTCCATGAGTTTCTGAGAGGCATCGATATCCCACAAGAGACAGGTGGTATCGCCACTGGCGGTGACGATGCGCTCATTGGAGGAGAAGCGACAGCAGGAGAGATAGCCTGTATGGGCGATGAGTTCGCGGGCCGGGCGGGTGGGTCCTTCGCGGGTGCGTAGATTGTAAATGGAGCAGATATTGTCTAATCCTCCCGAGGCGACGTAGTCCCCAGAAGGAGCGTAAGCGCAGGTCATGACCCACGACGACCTTAGCGGGATGGCCGTGACTTTGTTGGTTGTATACGCATCCCATACCAGCAGCTTGCCGTCTTGCGAGGCGGACACGAGATGTTGCCGATCCGCAGCCCAATACATGGCGTATATCTTGGCCAGGTGCCCTTTCAGCGTGCGTCGTACTTTCATCGTCAGTCGTGGTATCGGGGGAGTTGTCTCGGCTGCTTGGGTCACTACACTTTAAAGTCAGTACATCTTTTCATGACAGAGTCTAGCAGCACTTGCATGTGGTATCTGCCAAGGCGTCTTTCTTTAGCTTGATTTTTTCCTTTAACCGCTCCGCTTCGCGCCTTGCCGCGACGGTGCGTTGTGCAATGTCGTCTTCTGAGGTCGGAGAAGGGCTCATGAGCAACCAGCAGTTTTAGCAATCCCGAGTCAAAGCAGGCCCCTTCTCATTCACTTTGAAAGGATAAAAGAGTCCCCAAACGAAGATTGGAAATATCATCCCCCATAGGAAAAAAAACATCCGGTATTCTTGTTTGTTTGTTCATCCACGTTTCACTTTTGGCCAACTTGCCTCTCAATCAAGCAATCAATGGATTCACATATCTATCATACCCTTTTCTTCCTTGCTCATATCGTACATTTTTCTGGTGTGTACAAAAACAGCGATTCTCTTTAGTTGCATTGAATTTACAAGTGACTAGTGCTTACAGTAAAATGATAGGTGTGTACGAATAGAAAAAGCAAAGGTATAAGCACGCAATCTAGAATTGCGCGCGCGTGTATGTATCTACTGAAGGCGCGTGTGCGAGACGGGAGATCCATATGTTCTGTATATGCTATTGGCCATGGCGCTCCGCACTACGTCCTGAAGGGACCCTCTTTTCCCCACATGGGTCGCATGTATTTTAGCTCGCGTCTTCTTCGTCGCTGCTCAGCGTCAGGTCAATCACCGTCTGCTGCTTTTTAGGAGGTGGTGCGGGCTGAGCGGGGGGTGTGGATGACAGGCGTCGTTTAATCGCTGCCGGCGGGCCCGCGTTAGTGTCGGTGGTGCCGTCGTCATCGCTCAAGATAGTCACCACATCTCCCGTCGCGTTCCCGTTCGTCTTGGTCTCCACTGCCTGTTGTTCAAAGTCTTCACTTTCCGGTGATTCTTCCTTGATCGCTGAGAGTCGCCCGTCCGCTTCAATGCGTATGGATTCCGTCGAGCTGGACGTGTTGGTTAAAAGGTCCAAGAAGTAGCCATCCACGACCAATTCGTCATAGAGCTGGGTCATTTGCCGGAAACAAACAGGACACGACCATGTCGGGGTTTGCTCATTCATCTGCAGAAACGTCTGCCCGTCAAAGCATTGAATGTGCTGGCATTTTGATGAGCGGCAGGGTGTTTGTATCCGTGTAAACGAAAGCTACCAATCGCTTGAGTCTTCTTATTTTTTTCGTCGCTGCCATTCTTAAACTTACTGGACATTTGGTTGATACCGTTTCAGACTCCATAACGATGTCTGCATCTTCTTGCTTCTCTTTTACTACATATTGAGTGAGAACCCAAAATCGCTACTGAGTTACCCTACTTACACCGCTGGAGAACCGTCTCTTTGGGGATCAGCTGAGTCGTCTTTAGCTTTTCCAGTAAGGACGGGACGGAATGGTGTCGGACGAGTTCGATCGAAGCGACATAGGACTGATACTATGTCAGAATATACATATACCATTTGACACCATTTCCACTTACATGGACGGCATTCGCATAGGCCAACTCGGCCAAATTTTCGCCATTGATATTGAGCATGGAGGTAATATCGGCAGGGTGTACGCTTCCTGGTCTGTTCTTTATGCCGCGCAGTGCCTACCTCATTACGTTGGTCTTTGTCTCTTTGATTTCAAACAAGGAACTTACGTGTGCGGAAATAATGCCGCCATTCACTCGAATTTCACAGATGCTGGGGTATTCTACGATGGCGGCATTGATATTGGAGGATCGGTTGGTACAGTAAAAACGAATTTGATGCGAAGGGCTTCCGTCAGGTTCGGCCGGCTGCTGCAGTAATGCTCTCTCCTCATCGTTGAGCTTGAACTTGAAAACGGCCGACGTCCGTGAATTCACGATGCCTAAAGGAGATAGTCAGTCCCGGCCCCCATTGTCTTGGTTACTATACTCTCATGAACATACCAGGACATTCTTTGGGATCACAAATGGACTTGACAACATCGACAAAAGGATTCTTGACAAAGCGGTATGTCGGAGCAGCGTTTGGCCTCTTTGGCTGCATGGTAGCGGAGGGAACAGGGTTAGCAAGGGCGTGTATTCGCATGACAGGATTGCTATGGTTGCTCGGGCTCTGTCTTGCTACGTCTGCTCGCGCATCTTGCATTAACTTTCTGCCTTGGATACACCATCTAGGTCCATATCATATGAGTATTATTTTAACTCGCCCGAATTCGCAGGCAACTTACATGCGTCGGCCTCTGCCTTGTATCACCTGGTTAACATAGCGCAGGAGTACCTGGCCCCGCTCCGTATAGCCACTGGTGAGAGACTCACGGACAACATGTATCAAACGTTCAATGAGTTCGGGTTTGTTGCCGGTGACGTGAATCTTGTCTGAAGGGCGAGTTTGTTCGTTGTTGAATGTGCGCATTATATTGGTTAAATCGACTTTCCGCAACGAGGAAATGTCCCGCTCCAACAGGGCAAAATCCTAAAGCTCTTGAATTAGAATCGATCGCGTCAGAATAAAGCAAAGGCAGCGTACTCCTTGTGGATCTGCCGTTTGTGCCATGTCCAGCAACATTGGGGGGTGGGGCAACCTGAACATTTTTTTTTCTTTTTGGCCAGGCGAGGCATTTCTAAACTTTGAAACCCAGAAATGTCTTTTTGGGATTTTATTGGAGCCTTTGAATAAAGTGTGTTTGTACATTGAATTATATGAAGAAAATATATACAGTTAAGGAGCAATAAGAATACGGATGGTGTTGGAGTTGCCCAGGCCGCCCCTCCAGCCCTGCACAACGATGATCGAGTCATTAGAACTAATAAGACCGGACTGCTTGCTCTTGATCACGCCCCACTTGATGCGTGCCTCCACGTCGTCTTGCCAGTTTTCGTGGGTCTCACCACGGTAGATGAATGGAAACACACCACGGTGGAGATGCGACTGGCGTGCCGTTTCTTCGTTGCGCGTCACGACAATGATGGGTTGGGCAGGGCGATACTTGGAAGCCAGACGCGCGGTGTGGCCCGATTTGGAAAGGACAAGGATGGCTCCCGCATTCTGCTCAGCCGCAGACGACACGGCAGCGCACGCGATCGTCTCTGTCGTATCGGTCGGCCAGGGCGTCAGCGAGCGTAACTCGTTGAAGAGGGGAGGATAGCATATCACGGACTCGGCGAGCTCGCAAGTAGCAGCCATGGTCCGTACCGTCTCGACCGGATAGGATCCTTTGGCGGTCTCACCCGACAGCATCACCAAGTCAGCCCCGTCCAGCACCGCGTTCGCCACGTCCGACACTTCCGCGCGTGTCGGACGCGGGTTGTACGTCATAGAATCCAGCATCTGGGTCGCGCATGCAATCGGCTTACCGACCATGTTACACTTGGCCATCATCATCTTTTGGGCAATAAACACCCGCTCGCAGGGAATCTCGATACCGAGGTCACCGCGCGCCACCATGATGCCGTCCGTCTCTGCCAGGATCTCGTCAAAGTTCTGGCAGCCCTGGTGGTTCTCGAGCTTGCACAGGATCTTGATGTTGCGGCCCTTTTCGCCGAGGACGCGCCGGATGTCCCTGACATCGGAGCCGCGGCGGATAAAGGAGGCAAAGATCATGTCGACGCCATGCTCCACGCCAAACTTGAGGTCGGCCTTGTCCTTGTCGGAAAGCGCAGGAAGGTCAATGGGGGTGCGGGGCAGGTTGACGCCCTTTTTCGAGGAGAGCGTACCATTGTTGAGGGTGCGCACCTTGACGTGGTCGTCTGCTTTTTCGAGGACCTGGAACGAGAGCTGTCCATCGTCAACGTAGATGATGCGACCGACCTCAATCACTTTGGTCAAGTTCTTGTAATCGACGTAGAGCACCTTGTCGTCGCAGCTATCTTTGTACTGGTCATCGGTGCTGATCACCATCTCATGTCCTTTGGATATCTTGACGTCCTGGCCGTCGCGCATCATACCCGTACGGATCTCTGGGCCTTTCGTGTCCAGCGCAATGGCCAGAGCGCGCTCAGGGCGTTCGGCGGCGGCGGCACGGGCATTCTTGAGCACAGACTCATGGTACTAATGGAGAAGGGGATGAATATCGATCTAGTTTCGCTGTATTCAAGAGAGCCATACGTTATAATCACCGTGAGAAAAGTTCATGCGCACAATATTCATGCCTGCGTCCATCAACTCGACCATTTTCTCTTTGCTGTTGGTGGCGGGGCCGATAGTGCAGATAATGGAGGTCTTTCGGTTGTTGGTGGGTTTAATATCGACATCAACGCCAGCAAGCCATTGCAGCGGGAACTGCACAGGGGCTGAAAGCGAGGAAGTACCAACAGAGGATCCACTGCTAGGAAACATTACTTTTTTAATGGAGATGCTCAACCTAAATTAGAATCTTTCGTTTTTATAGGATGCAACAAGGGTTTGCCTCAAGGGTATCATATCATATCATATCATGAAAATGAAATCAGTGACGCATGAATTCCACAATAGTCCAAATAATTTCCCAGCTCTTATTTGCCTGTTGTGTCTGACTTCATTCGCTTTTCATAATGGTGACAAATGCTAACGCAGATTGTTTGTGGCAAACAGAAGCAATAGACTTCATTTTCTATGTGGTCGCGTGTCGCTCCTTTCTTTGCCCGAGTTTGGCTCAAGTCAAAAAGTTAGAATTGCCCCATTTGGGCTCCAGTGATCCACTGAATCCCTTGAAATGTCTGAACCAAGTGAGATCTTTAGCAGGGAAAAAAGCCAAAAAAGGGGGGGGGGGAGAGCCC
>VAFG01000236.1:400366-425743 GCA_013461545.1 Syncephalastrum contaminatum
GACAATCGGATGCGCAGCTTTGTGTGTGTGTGGTATGCGCGTTTGTACTTTCGTGCCCGTCCATCATCGCTCCAAACACTCTATTTATAAAGTGGCCCACTTTCTGATCGGCCTCTTTTTTCTTTATTTCTTTAATTCATTCTACACACAATCATGGCTTCCACTTTCCAATTCTTCTTTCGAAAACTCGCTGGCCGACAAGAGGCCCCAGCAGAAGAGTCAATGATGCCCATCACGCCTCCCTCCTGCAACAACTATCCCTATGACAAGACCACGGACATGGCTGCCCTGGCTCCCTCTGCACCGATTCCAATTCAATGTCAACAGTCTCAACAACAGCAGCAGCTGCAGCAGCTGCAGTACCCATACCACACGCACTATCCTTCTCTCTACAGCACGTCGGGCCGCCCATCTGGCATGGTTGATCCCTTCCTCTGTTTACCTGGTGACCTATCCCCGTTCTCGATGAACACGGCCATGGCATCAGGTAAGTTTATTCAAAGAGTCAGCCAAGCCCATTTATCATATTTGCTGATTGACAACATGCAGATATTTCCTCGTCCATGAATACCTGTGACTCGTCCTTTACAGTGGGCAGCTTTGAAGATCCGTCGTTTTACCAGCGCCAGCAGAACCAGCAGCCACAGGGCCAGGCAAATTATGCCACTCCCATGGATGACTGCAGCTTTCTGGATGGGCTCCTCTTTGACGACCCCATGTTGGACTGCTCCACCACAGGCGGCGTGCCTTGCTCCGATATGCTGGATTACTTTTCACAAGCGCATACCCTGTGTCAGAGCGACGGTAGCTCTGCACAGACTGTGAAAGGCGATCGCTCGACAGATGATTTGTCGTCTCAGAAGTCGTCTGACTTGTGTGCCCATGCTCCTGTGACGCCGTTGTCGATGGCACCGACGCCCGAGGCTATCGCCAGCAGCAGCAGCATCAGCAGCAGCAGCGGTTGTTGCATGGATGCCACGCCATCTGTACCAGCAGTAGAAGCACAGCCGTCAACATCCTGCTACTTGGCGGATTTCGATATGCTCTACACCACAACGCAGTCTCCCCCTGTACTATTTGACCAACAATACACACCCCCACAACAGCCGCCGGCCGGCTTCCACCGGCGCTCGAATTCTACCCACTCCCACCAACACTACCTGCACCCACCAGCATCCTACGATGACCGGCGTCCGATCAATGCGGTGCCTCTAGAGACAGACGACTATATTCTTCACAATAACACGAGCAGCAACAGCTGGCCCTGTTGCAACGCGGCCCATCCATTGGTCCCGGTTGAGTCCGCTCGTTCTATCAGCGGCGGCGGCGGAGCAGCCATGACAGATCATGCACACACTAAGCAAGCCAAAAAGGCATCCAAGTCATCACGTCCACGCACGTATCACCAGTGCCCACTTTGCTCACACTCGAGCTATCGCGCGCACAACTTGAAAGAGCACATCCTCACGCACGATCCCAACCGCCCCAAAGACTTCAAGTGCGCCCAGTGTGAAAAGGCCTTTGCACGGAAACATGATCTGAAGCGACACGTCAAGACGCATGAGCGGCGCAAGCAGACTGGCGGGTTGCCGCGCGTAGTCTTCATTTGACTCGAGCCGACTTTTTGCGTTAGCCTCGTCCCTTATACTTGTCCTACTTTCCTTTATCCCCACGTTATAGACCCATCACATGATGCCAGCACACTCACCCATTCGCCCTATACTGTGCCAATAGATTTTTTTGTTTCTATTTTCTCACTTCTGGTCCTGCGCCACATGAGATATCCTAAAAAAAAAGTGTCTGCTTGCAAGCGTGTGCGCTTTACTCGGTCCCGGTTGAAAAGGAAGAAGTGTGTCGCTACCACGTTGTTGATTGGTCACTTGCTTCATTTCGGTTCGTCCACGAGGGCAAAGAAATAAGCAACGTAAATTGCAATCCATGCTTTTCCCTTTGTTTTGCGACTTATCCCGGGGAAAAACTTACTCCCTCTGGGTATGTTGATACACAAGTTGACTGCAGACGTCAATATGCAATAGTTTATTGATCAGGTCAGGGTCACAAACTCCGTGAGGATTTTAGCAAGTCGGCGCAAAAAGCAAGGTGCCAAAGTTAAAACGCCTCTTTGTGGACAGAAGGGAGGGGGGGCAAGAGCAAAAAGAGGTATATCCGAAAACGTTATTCCGGTGCCGCTGATAGGAAAGGCGCTCAGCAGCAACGGGTTGCGTCGGCCGAAGAGGATGTGTGGGCGTCTTGCATATGACAAGAAAAAATGCAGTAGAGGCATTTGTGCCAGGCCGCTTTCTTTTACCCTGTTCGGGGTTGCGAAAACAAAGAAAATCTTCTTGTGCAATCTATGACGTTTTGGACGGCCCCGATTTCAAAGTAAAGCAGTTCAGCACATGTTTAACGTAGATTCGTCCGGACCGGCTCCTTCTCTTGCTGTATCATCCTTATAAAAAACCATACTGGACCTCCTCAGAGACCCAAGACAGTAGCATGAACTCCTCCCCGCATTGCGCAAAGACCAGGTCCCATCATCGCTCATGGGCTCCCAAAGATCGCTTTGCCACGTGGGTCAGACACTCGTAGCATTTTTTATTGTTTTGTGACACAATGATAGAGATCGCTGACCTATAGGACTGCGTGCTGCCGGACTGACCATTCAAGGCACAGACTGCCCTGAAACCACAAAAACAGGATATCGAGCGCACTAACAAGAGGCTTCGCTTCAGCCAGCTAACTTTTACCACTGAATGATATCATCTATCGATAGAGCTATATTCTATTTCACGATTTCCTGTGTGGTGCTATATTATTAGTTGATTTTATTCATCCTCTCTTTTTCGAAAGCTTGCTTTCCCTACCATGTCGAGAGCTATACATACATTGTCGTAGAACGGCCCATTCTCCGTTCTCACCGTCAAATACTTGAATAGGCACATCTATTTAGGGTCGCGTACATACTTTTCTCAGCTGACTCGCTGAAAATGATATGGACACAAAACGTGGCTAAATCAGGTGTGCAGGTTGTACCACACCATCGACATGCCGTGTGTGAAACGAGCCTGCGTGTTGCCTGCATTGGCAACTTGGGATTTGAGAGGAAGAATCGGGTAAAGCATGGTATTCGTCGTTCTCGCGATTGGACCACGACTGGTTACTTGACGCCTTGTTAGTTCTATGATGCGCTGCGGCAAGGCCAGGCCGACTCTTCGAATGGACGACAGTATGATGTCTTGTAGCGCAGGTGATATTCCCACATTAAACAAAGCAAGGTGGAAAGAGTTCCTTTCAGCCGAAGTTATAACATCGATGTGCGCTACATATATACTTCCAACGCATAAAAGATAACGTTTCTGGTAAGAAAAGACACAACATTGCTCCCACTACGCGCAGACCAAGTCTGTTTCTCTCTATCTATGTCAATACCAACTACACATATATGATGCGTATTTATCGACTGTTTGATATACTCTCGATTCACAAGATCACATCATTCATATGACTAGCAGCTAATGTGCAGGGAGATAAGACCTTCCATGAGCTAGTAAGAAATCGGTGTTTTATCTATTCTTTCTGAAGACAACCAAAATTGTCTTCGATAGTATTAGCACCAGCAGTGCAGAAATAGTCTGTAAAGATATCACCAGTGAGAACGCTGGGTGGGCTGTATAAAATTCAAACCATATCATGAGCGATACTCGTCTTTATACAATTATCCGCTTCTCAATAAATCCTTTGTTGATAACGTCTATGGCACCGCTTGTTTTACCCTTGTTGTCGCCAGCGTGACCAGCAAATATGAAGAGGATGCCGCTGTACTGAATTTGTATGCGCGAAATAATCAAGCATTACTGTGTGAAACAATGTTGGAACAGGCCCTATGCGTCTTTCCTGGGACAACCCATAAAAGTACCGAGAATTTAAGGTTATTCTCAGCGAGAAGTCTGCTTGTACCCGTTGCAAGCGTGTAAAAGGACACCATCTACAAGGAACTCAGACCATATTGGTCAGTGTAATGTGCCTCAGCACATAAAGAACGCGCCTAAAATGACTAGCAGGGTCGCACTCGAAGGTTGGTTCTGGAGACAAACCCTTTCTCTTTGAGGACGAGGAAGTGATTAAAGAAACGCTTGTAAAGCATGATGCGTGAGGCCAAGGCTAATGTGTTAGTCGACCATCTTGTGGGACTACAGACTACCGAACTGAACGAAGAACGATGCCGTGATAGTAGCAGTCCGGACTTTCTTTTTTCCTTTAAGTCATGCTACATACATAGAGCTACTTATCGCGCCGCTTCTTGTCCCGACGATGCGCATCTTGGGGCGGTGCGTCATCGAGGAAGTCAAAGCGGCGTTCCTGGTTCTCGTTTTCGTTTCGCCGCTTGCCTCCCCTTCGGCTGTCCTGACGATTTGGCTCGATGGGAGATTCAGAGTGGCGCCCGGATCTCTCACGCTCCATCTCCTCGGTTTGCTTTCGGTCCCTCCACCGCTTGCCTGACTCGCGCGGATCGTACAGCTGTACGAGTGACGAGGCTTGGGAAGATTTCCCCTGTTCTCGCTTCACGTCGCTGTCGGTGGATGATACTCGCCGTCGCTTGACTTGAGGATTCTCCTGCTGTTCTGTCTTTTCGTGCTCAGATGGAATGGAAACGTCTGCGACGCTCAGGGCGCCATTCGAGCGCTTCAGGCTGGTCAGAAATCCTGCCTTACCCGCTGAGCCTAGCAGTTGTGGGCTGCGTTCTCGCATGGATATTTCTGTACCATCTGAATCCTCTGCTGTCGCTTTCCTTCCACCCGTAGTCTTGAGCGCAGACGAAGACGACGCGATGCCACGTATGCATAGCTCACCTTCGCTTTGCTTTTCCGCATCGCTCGGCCTCGCGCGATGATCGCGTGCCTCTTCCGGTTTCTCTCGGTTCACATCGCTCGAAGCCTTCAGGTCTTGAGCATCGTCCTTCTCCCTCTCTGTGACGCGTTCCTCCTTCGATCTGTCTTTTGTAGCCATATCACGTTGGTCCCGCACATCATGCTGCTTTCCTTTGGATTCGCTTCGTGACACTTCGTCTTTTCTCGGCGCCGCATCGCTTGAAGCTTGCTCCTTCCTGGGTATATCTTTTGTGCTCGTACATTGACGCTCCTCTGCGTCGTGACGCCTGTCTTTCGATTCTCGCGACGGATCAGGAGCCTTGCTGTGTGCCTTCTCTTTTGCGTCTTGATCCTGCGGGGGTATATCTTTCATGGGCATTTTCTGGCGGTCATGCGCTTGCTGCTTGTCTTGAGGATCGCGCGGTAAGTGACCGTCGCGGCTTTGCATTTCCTTTTTCGCAGTCTGGTCTTTCCTGGTAACCTCCTGCTTTCGGTCGTCATGGCGTCTTTCTCTCTCGTATAGTGGGTGATCGCCTCGTCTGCGCGTCTCCTCCTTCCGTGTGCGTTCCTGCTTGGGTAGATCCCTCATGATGGTGTCGTGATCGTGCTTCCTGCGAGATCTATCTCCGGATTCACGCGATGAGCGGTCATCTCTTGTCCGTGTCTCTTGTGTGCCTTGATCCTTTCTCGGCGCATCATAATCACGCGTTTCGCGTCGTCGGTCCCGGGCCTCGTCCTTTCTATGTGCTGTCTCCTCCGTTCGATGGTGATCCTTGGGTATATCTCTCTTGCTTCTTTCGTGGTCCCCATCACGGTGCCTCTGTGTTTCATGCTCTGGACGATCGTCGCGTCTGCGAGTCTCTTCTTCTTCTGCTTTGATTGTATCTTTTTTTGTAGTAGAGTCATGTCCGTCACGGCGTCGCTCTCTAATTTTGGGTGTGGCGTGTTCATCTCTTTTGCTCGTCTCCATGGATGGATCTTTCTTGGGTATATTTCTCTCTGTGTGCGAATCACGATGCCTGTCTCTGGATTCGCGGTGATCGTCCATTCTTCGGCTGTCTCTGCGTCTGCTGTCCCGTTCTCGATGCTGTTCGCTACTTCTTTCAATAATCTCGCCGTCCTCCTCACCCTTTTGATCTGTAAGACAGACAATTTAAGAATATGCTCCTTTCAGGACCAGTGTCAGTAGGTCACATACCTTCATCCTTGGAGTTGCGATATGAGTCTCGTCTGCGAATACGATCACGTTGCTCTTGATCGGAATTTGTGACACGAGATGGATGTGATCTATTGACGTCGACGCGTTCCTCTTTCCGCTGACCTGAGAATAATTTTCATTATGCGCATGTCATATTGGACTATAGACTAAATGTTTACCTTCTTCAGTTGTAGGGTGTCCCGTCACTTGACCATGTGTCGATGATCGTCGATGATCCGAAGGCCGTACCTCGTGAGAAGACCGAACTTCGCGTCGACGATGATGATCATGGTGATGGTCTGTGTGCGATTTGCTGGACTGACGTTGCAACTCTTCGGGACTCCTTGAATAGCCACGCGCTGTATCCAACTTGTGCGTGGGTTGATCGATTGAACGGTGGGTTCCCCGAGCAGGCGAGGCGGTACGACGTGATTGAGAAGAGCGGCCGCGTTCACGATCATCCTTGTGACGGGATGACGGCTCGCGGTTCTTATAAGTACGATGCTCGTCCCGCTGTGAGGATGACGATTTTCTCTTGCGATCCGAGTGGGAGGACTCCGATCGAGCGTCGCGGCTCCTGCTTTTTGAAGGCGGTTTAAGTGCGTCTTTGATTTTATGCCACAGGCTTCTGGCCGATTGGTGAGATGGGTCGACCTTGAGTGCTCTGTCGGCCGTTTCAAACGCGTCTTTCAGGTTTTTCATTTCAAAGAAGCTAATCTCTTTGCATTAGCAAGACAGCAATAGGCTAAGAATTGACCTACATTTCAGAAGCACGGAAATAGGCCTCAGCACATTTGGGCTGCATATCGACGGCCATCTTGAACCGATCCAGTGCAGCTTGGAAGCTCTTTTGCTGTAGGTATTCCATGCCTTCCGCAAGTCTAGATGGGAAATGTATAAGAAATCATGTAAGATAGGAGAAATAGGGTACCTCTTGTTTGCAAAGTCCCAATTCTGCTTCTCGCGCATATCCAAGTAGGTATAAGGGATTGTGTCCATATTGTCTCGGCTATGGTCGTCGTCACTGGGCAAGTTGAGCAACGTAGGTTGACCCGCGGTTTTGTAAGGTACGCTAAATAAACTGGCGAGACGAAGTTCGGTAAAGACGCTATTGACTGGAGTGCGCGCAAGGGCGTCTGCACGCCATTCCTTGCGTTCGGAGGGGAGCAGATCGGTTTCGGGTTTGAACTTGAGTGGTACTGACACCGGGCCAGTGTAGGGCATCGGTTCAGAAGGTGGGCCTCGTTTTTTCTGTTCAGTGTACCGCTTCGTCCGTGCATTTTGGCGTCGAGTCACTTCGGCAAGGGCGTCATCAAAGGATTTGTTCGCAAAATCCTTGACAGATTGCTGATCGCAGAATGCATTGACACGTGCGTTGAATGCCTCCGTCTCAGCTGCTTCAGCTGCAGCCCGTCCACTGTGGGCAACGTTTGTTTGCGGGACATAGTATTGTATATCAGAAGAGCTTTTGCTCTTTGTGCGTATCGTAAAGCGCGATTGTTGTTGTGGTTGGGGTGGATCGGACATGAAAGAGTGTAATGTGCAAAGAAAGAGCGCTGCCGTTTTACTTCCAGCAGCTGTGTTTCCTATAATCAATGAAGCGCACGGACAATGCAATTCTGCGCTAGGGAATATTTATTTTTTATTCCATTATATACACTCCACAGACCATTTGCCTCTGTATTGCTAGCATACTACGCATATGGAGGGACACTCTGGAGACTAGAGCAACTTCATCTTAATACAAGATTTGTTCATTGTTATAGCTGGGTAAGTCCTGAAAAATGACTGCATCTAGTATTATTCAGAGACGATATATCTATGGCGTACTTTGACATATAAAGGGAGTAACATAACAAAAAAAGGGCACGTGAGAAAAGCATCAAAGATAGAGAGAGGAGAAAAAGTCGTACGAGAAGCCAGATTGTTATTTAGTCATCACTTGCATTGTTTCCCCGCAAAGTTCGTTATGGCTTCTTCTCGCTTGACATACGCCTTTAGACGATACGCACGAAACGCACAGTTTGCGCGTCCTGTCCACCCCTTCCGTTCCCTGTCTACCACCAGTCGGCTGTGGACAGCCAACGCAACTGCCTCGGCTGCTGGCCCGGCTGAAGCGACACTGTCTGCTAGAAGTGACAAAGAAGCTCTTCAGGTGCAATGGCAGGACAACAAGCACAGCTTGTACGGTTACCTCTGGCTGCGTGACAATTGCCAGTGTGACCAGTGCATCCACCCCTCCAACCGCCAAAAGTTGCATTCCTCGGCCGACATTCCTCTCGACATTGCACCCAAGAGCGTTACAGCCAAGGGCGACGTGGCCGAGGTCGTATGGAACAAGCCATTGAGACATGGTCAAGATAAAGATCACGTGAGCCAGTATCCGCTGTCATGGTTGCAGCGCTATGCCAACCGGGAAAACAGTGAGACCTACCGATTTGAGACGATTCGTCCCGAGACTTGGGATCAAAGCCAGTATGAACTCGAGTGGGTGGACTATGGTGATTACATGCACAGCGACGAAGGGCTCCACACCGTCGTCCAACGTCTGTACAACAAGGGCTTGGTATTTATTGATGGCGTACCTACCCGCGACGAAAGTGTCACGCAGGTCGCTGAACGCATTGGTCCCATCTACGAAACATTCTATGGCCGCGATTTCGATGTCAAGAATATCGCCAAGTCACGAAACATTGCTTATACCAGTTTGTATCTAGGTTTCCACATGGATCTCATGTAAGTCCCGCTCACTTGTTCAGCGCTATGCTAAATTTGCGACGCCAGGTACACCGACTCTCCTCCAGGCATTCAATTGTTGCACAGCTTGCAGAATACCGTCACCGGCGGTGCTAGCATCTTTGTCGATTCTTACCGTGCGGTCGACATGCTGAAAACTCAGTATCCCGAGGATTACAAGACCCTCACGTCAACGCCTGTCACCTTTCACTATGTGAACGACGGCCATCACATGTATTACCGACGACCTACCATTGTTGCAGGCGAGAACGATGCCGCGTGGGATATGCATGTCAACTATGCACCTCAATTCCAAGGCCCCATGGACCACCTCTCGCCTGAAGAGGGCAAGCGCTTCTACCGTGCCTTCCAGCGCTTCGCTGATTTCATTGAAGACGAGAAACTGCGCTTCCAGCTGACCCTCCAACCCGGACAACTGGGTAAGTAGGAGATAGAAGACGTATTTGACAATGTGGTTCTAATCCAATTTCAGTCATGTTTGCTAACCGACGTGTCCTGCACGGGCGCACCTCATTTGACCCTTTGAGTGGCGACCGACACCTCAAGGGCACTTATATCCATCTCGATTCACTCAAGGACAAATTACGCACCCTGTGTGAAAAATATGGTTACTCCAGTAGCGTCTAGGAGGCGTAACATTCTATTATATAGTGTAATATATTTGTAACAACAGAAGATGAACAGGTCTAGAAGAATGAGAAAAAATGCAGGATTCAATAGAAGTGATGCCCAGGGTATGAACTAAGATGACAGCTTTTCGAGTTTGGCTTGAACAAAAATGCGGTCGACGCGTATTTCCAGTCGGCGATTCGTTGTTTCTCGGTAGACATACTCGCAAGAGAGCGTTTTGAATTTTTCCGCTTCGAAGCGTGTCCCGAGATCATCGATCGAAAAGAAGTAACTCATGGTACCTATCGTCTGTTAGAGAACAGGCTGCTATGGCATTGTCCAAAGTCGTACCATCCTGTCGCACATATAAGTTATCTCCCAACCGCTTATCCGAGGCCTTGCAAAACTTGAGCTGTGCTTCATCATAGAGACCGTAATCGCGAAACAAGATACAGCCGCCTGGCTTTAGCACCTTGTAGATATTGCGGATGGCAGCATCCATCTTCTCCGGAGGAATGGCCGAGAAGACAAAGATTGCCGAGACCTGGGGGAACACAGTTGGATCAGTTATTGGCCTGTATCGATATTAAGGCGTCTTACCAGATCAAGGCTTTCGGGTTCAATGTTATCGGTAAGGTCGTCGCTTGTCAGATCACACACAAAGGCTTTGCACCGACTTTCATCATACTGTTCATTTTCTTTGACCATATCGACTGCTCGCTTTGAGAAGTCACAGGCAAAGATGAACAGGTTAGGATTTTCTGCCAAGGCAGGAAAGACAAAGTTGCCGACGCCACAACCGACTTCCAGGCAGCGTAACTAGTTCAAAGGTGAGCTTACCCTCTTTTCAAGCTAGAGCTAGACTTTTACCTTGCCCTGACCGGGGTGGCAGGCGAGATCGTCAAATTCTCGATCGGTCCAATGCCGATCCTTGAAGAACTTTGTGGTGTTGCGCTTGTAGAAAATGTCCCAGTTGCGGGCAGCCTCATTCTTGTATTTGTTGATCCAGAACGAAGGGACTTCCTTCGTGTCACTTTGAATCAGTTCCTCGGCACGTTTGATATGCTGCTCCAGACGTTCGGGGTCCATTGCAACACGTGCGGAATCGACGTTTCGCGGTTCCATGTTGCTAAGTTACAAAAGGAAGTAAAAGCGAAAAAAATGCACCGGTGCTTTGACAGGACAGTGGGAAAAAAAAAAGACCGCTATCCGAGGCTTTATCAATTCGTGCACCGCGGTCGGTCTGTGGCAGTGAACTGCTTTGATTCTAGACAAGAGACGGACAGACTAAACCAGATATCCGCATTGTTCGTCCCAATATCCAGACCCTACAGATCTGGTGGCGTCCTTTCCGTACTGATTTGGTACTCTTAGGATCTCACGAGAAAAAAGTATATGCTGTATGTATTATGCTTCCCTGACCGATAAACTTTATCATACAAAAAGAGTCTATGAAAGAACATGATTACCGTCGCTGACGCTGTTGCTGCTGCTGCTGCTGCTGCTGCTGGGTATTACCGAGCATTTTGGACAGGCTAGGCATTTCAGACATCATTTTTTGGGCGTCTGCTTGTGACTGGCTCATTTCCTTGAGCGCCTCCGGATCTACAATACCATACTAAGTAAATTAAGCAAATAGATCGTATGTATCATACCCATATTGGCCATCATCTTGGGGAGCACCAGCATCATCAATCCACTGAAGCCTAGCATGAGGAACATTGGGTTCTTGAACATACCGAGTACGTTGAAACCTTGGCGCTCCTATAGATGCAGATATTTAGAATCCTATATACGGTGTTTTGGTTGACACTTACAGCGAAGTAGATCGAAGGGGCCTTGGCACCGAGCTCAAAAGGATGGCTCACAGAATAGCCGGTGCTGTCCCAGTTTACACCCAGGGCCGTGTAAGCGGCTTTGACCGTATCATCCTTGACATCCACACGCAGCTATATGAAAGTATGAGCCACTCATCTTTAAGTAAATTTTCGTTTTACCTTGGGAAAAATGTAGCTTATTGATTCGATCTCAAGGAGATAGGAACCAGGAGCAATATCTCGCCTATGCTTTCTCGTTAGCGTGTAAAGAGTGAAATCAATAAAGCGTCATACAGTTCAAAGGAGCCGTCGAGTCTGACGGGCGCTGAATGGATGCCGCCGTTCAAAATAGCTCTCGTAGAGGGATCCAGTTTGGTAATATCTGTAAAGAGAGTGTATAAGAACCGTGCCGTGGAGCGAATGAAGTCTAAACGAACCACCGAGTATGCCATTGGGTATGAGCTTGCCGATCACCGAGGTAGCCTGAGCTAAAGAGACCCAAAAGCTGCCCAAACATAAATGAAATTGAGATGCTGTAAAAGGTGGGTGTACAGCAGGTGCTTACGTCGTCAACAGTAGTAATAAGGTGGTCAATCTCTGCATGCCTTTGAGGGGGGAGCAGGAAGAGTGAGTTGATAGAGAAGGTCTATTCAAGGTCCGAAGCGCGACACCCATTTCTTTGACCGTGTTTGTAGTCCAACTTTTTTGCTGAATTGTCAAGATCGATCCGAACATGGACAACCAAAAGTAATTAACATAAATACTTACTCGCGGATTGTATAACTTCCTTCTGCATTTCAATAGTCATTATGGGTCAAGTGAGCTTCCGCCTATCCAACTGTCTCAATCGCAACAAGCATCAGCAACCGCAGACTATCCTCCCATGCAACAGGGCGCAACACAGCAAACACTACCACCACCACCTCCTCCTCCTCCTCCTCAGGCACAGCCACAACCAGCACAGCCACAACAACCAGCACCATTTCAAGTGAAAGAGGAGGTTGGATCCGCGCAAGCTTCATTAGTGTAGTTGGCTGACAGTGTTTTATCATAGTACAGTCAATCAACGTTTCCACCTGAAACTCGAGCTGCTGAACCGCCTCGTCCTCACCAAACTACGCCGCCACCAGCGGCATCAGCGGCACCAGCAGCGCCAGTAGCACCAGTAGCACCAGGGCAGCACTCGAATTTGGCACGCCCTTCTTCACGTTCGCAGTCAGAAGCATCCACACCCTCAGAAAGCGTCAAGCAACGGATACAGGAAGACGCTGCTCCAACAGAGGAACGTATGCCTCCTCGCGCCTATCTAGATTCGACCGTCACGCCTACCGTTCTCGAAGGCTTAAAGCTACTCGTGACTGAACGGTAAGGGTCTCGCATGGTTTGCTTTTACCCTGATTATTTATTGATATATCTATACATATATATATATATATATATGTGCGTGTGTGCGGTTGATAGACCTGCGGATCCACTCTCATTTCTAGGACAGTTTTTGCTAGACCGCGCAGCCGCACACAATAAGACCGAATCTGTCAAGCGAGAATAGAGAGAGAACGGCAATTAGGCTCGTGTCATTTGATGACCCGAAAGCTTACAGCGTAGTACAAAGACAAAGAGTAATCATTGCCCTTATTTGTTTTTTTCTTCCCCTGCCTTCATACCCATCCCACGTTGTCCCACTCCCTCCCTCTCTCTCTCTCTGTCTCCCGCCTTTCCATCCTTACTACCTTGTCCTCTCCTTCCTTTCCTTCCCGTCCCTTCTTTTCCCTACCATGTAAGACCTCTTAATGGCTAGTTCGAAATTATCAACTGACGCATCGTTGTATATAGCTGCATAATATTCGTCTCTCACCATGGGCCTCGTCGAAATGATCAAGAATCGCGTTGAATTGTTCAAGATTGAGCGGTATACTAAACGACGAGCCGTCAATACCCCAGACTTTGAACAAAAAGGTCATTCCCTACTGACTCCAACTTGCGTCTGTGCCTGACTCTCTTTTGCAATCCCTTTTCTTACTTGTTTTAGATCGCGATTTCTACAAAGAGCATTACCAGGATGGCGTTTACCTCCACCATCATCCCCGCGACGCCAACAACACAGCCCACGTCCTTGTGCACCACCGACCAAGTACAAACGGTAACAACCGGAAATCTATGCTTTTTCGGCAAAAGAGCGAGCGCATTGTGCGGTGCTCCGAAAACTACAACCACCAATAATAAAAACAACTACCCACTTGTACTTTTTTCTTTCTGCTAATCCTCCTCTCCCTCGACGGTCTGGGCGAAAAATGCGCGCAATTGATCCGCTTCTTGCTTCATTTCTTCTGCCGACCGCGGCTGGCGATCCTCGTTATCGACGCGATTATGAGACAATTCGTCATATATATCATCATTGTTGGCCCAGTCGCCCGCTCTTCGAGGAATAATGTGCATATGCACATGCGGGACCTGCCGTCGCACTGCATGAATACCACTTTTCCGTATTGAGTGTATTTTTCTTTGGACTTACTGTCTGACCCGCCTCAGGTCCGTCTTGGATCACCGTCGTCAAGGACGTGCCATTGTAGTGACCCTCAATGACGTTACCAATCTTTTGTGCGCTCACAATCATGTCGGCCGCCTTTAAAGCGTTGTCTCAGACTGAGGGTCCGAATACCTATCGTTGTCACACTTACTTCCTCGGGCTGTAAATCCCGTAAGCGGGGAGCCAACCGTTTCGAGATCACTAGCACATCTGTTGAACGAGTAGGAGAACGTGATGGAATTAGTTTTCCTGTAATGCGCCACTAGAGCGTCGAGACCAAGTATAACACATACGTCCGCTAAGGGTGAACGTGATTAGAAGAGCGTCATAGAACCTGGGCTTTAAGCTTACTCGGTGATGGGCTTGAGATTGACAAGACCAAGACAAAACCTTGACTTGTAGAAGACTTGAGTCTCAGGTATGCTGTGGGGACCGAATTGGTACACTTTGGGCAAGCGCATGTCGATTCCGGGAAGCTGAGACACGGTGGGAAGCAAAGAAAGAAGATAGCTTCAGCACAGCGATCTATTCAGAAAATCTACGCGACTGTGTCATCCAATCATTACGCACATAGGAACATAGCAGCTATTGTAATGGTTACATACCCTCAAATTATTTCTCATTCACGTTAGGACGCAAAAGAGCGCACATGTTAACTGCTTGATGTTTAATGATATCATATATACTGCTATATATGAGATACATCGTATCTTTACTACTACAGTATAGTTGATTCGTACTAAGCTACAGCTTTAAAGTTTAGCCTTCTGGAAGATATCATGATCGATAGAGGTGTTCTGAACCGCGCCCAGAAGTGTCTCAGGAATCTCCTCGATACTGACCACAACAGTGTTCTTGGTGTTGATTTTTCCTTCCAGGAGACGCTGGGTCACTCTCTTTTTGAACTCGAGATCCAGCTCAGGCGAATCAAGCACGACGAAACCTTCTTGGCGCAGACGGTGTATGATCATCTGCAGTAGCTTCTGGGCGTCTTCACTTGTCTTGGTCTCGTTATAGTTTGATATAATGCCGCAGATAATCATACTGTAACATATAAAAGGGGAATGAGAAAAAAAAAATGATAAATGCATTTGAAAACTTACCGTCCGTTGACGCGTGAGTTGACGCGTATGTTACTCGACAAACCACCATATCGCTGTTGCTGCTGCTGCTGTTGTGCTTGGTGCTCAGTATTATAGTCAAATGTAATGCTCACGTCGCCGCTGGGGACAGCCTGTTGCACCTTGAGCTGCTGGACACTTTGCTGGATGCTGTTTTGAACTCGGGCATTCAACTGGATGATGTGCTCCCTGTCGTTGAAGGGATTGATGACATGGACACCCTTAATACTCCGGTTGGTCTGGCCGAAGGCACCTGTAGCGACTGAGACATAAAGGGTCTCACCACTTGTCAGTTTGCCCGAACCGTTGAGACTAATGTGTGGCATTAAGTATATTAGAAAAAGCTCAAAGGGTTACCTTGCTACGGTCGTGAAAGTTTGAAACACTTACTCTATGTACGCTGTCAAGTCTGCTTTTCCAGGGATACCCACTTGGTAGGTGGCTGTAATGTGCTGAATGTCTTTGTCCGCTACGACGCACTCTTGTCCACTATGCAAGTAGTGATGGCTACGATGCTGTTGCTGCTGATGCTCACCGCATTTCGACATCTTGACGTATCCTGTCTGCGAGTGATCTTCTTGCTGCCGATACTGTTGCTTCTTCTGAACCTGGCACTGTTCTTGCTGACGAGCCACAGTAGGAGTAATTTTGACGTACTCATTCGAGGTACATATGCCGTCCACCAAGTCACCGACTTTGAAGCTTGGGTTATTTGACTTGACAATTACGCCGACGGTGTGGCCTTTCAGCAGTTCTTCTAGGCGCTGGATCGTAGCGGGATCCTGCTGGGTAGCTTGATTCCGGAAGTGCTGGCACAGGGAAGTGTCGGGGGACATGATAAGATTACGGACCACGTACTCGCTTTGCGCAAGCGGGGTATCCAAGTCATAAGAAGACTTGCAGACTTCCATGTACTGCTGTTGCTGCTGAATAGCAACAGTAGAAATGGTACAGGTGCTATTACAGTTATCAGCGGGCTTGGAGATAGCGATGCGCATAATAAGGGAACTAGGTAGATGATGCTTTCTGATAAAATTGAAAAGTAGTATCTATAGCACCTTATATATATACTCCTACCCTATGACAACGGGTATTCATCTTTTTAATATGGTCCTTTTAGGATATTACACCCATGGGTCTAAGGTCAACCGTTCCGTTTGCTCTTCCATAGAAGCAGATGGGCGGTGCGCTGTCCTCCACCATGAGTTTACGCTCCAATATCCGCTGCACGAAAGCAAATATGTACAGTGGCTGTGCCATAAAGTGAGCACAACGACGCGACAAGCGCCAAATTTGGACCATCCCGCGCGGTATGAAAGTCCCGGTCACTGCTCTGCCTCAAGGCTTGTTCTTTGTTGACATCCTACGACCACGGAAATGTCTCAAAAAAGTCAAGCTGTATGTATTGAGAAACAGAGGGTGCATACGCTGTGTGACCACCATAAGGAACAGACGAGATTAGTTACACTGCGCAAATACTTTGATGCTTATGCGCTATCAGGAACGGATGGGGGGGGGTGGAGAATGGGCGTCTACGCGAGAACGTTGTTAGAGTTTCAAGCGTGCGAAAACTTACTGCTGCCAACATAGTAGCTGTATGTGTGAGAAAAAATATTTCATGTAACACATTCATGTGCCGGTCTATCGATCGTCTCATCGAAGGAAGAAGAGGGAGAGTCAGCTAAAGTGGCAGCAGCGAAGACACTGCTACAAGCCGATTGGTGCTTTCCACTCAAAGATACAGCCCTTTTACGGGCTGAGATGTGCCAACCTACATAACTTCGAACAATTTCCATATTCGTATCTACGCCGATATGCTCATGGACTAACTTGATCCATGCTTACGGCTACACCAGTGATCGACGTGTTTTACCCCGGCTACCCCTCTGTTTGATGGTTTCTAGTCTTTATCTTTTTTAGAGAGTATGAACGTTCAGTTGTTGCTATGTATTATAAATTAAAGAGCGAAAAAGTTCTCATTATTGGTGTGGCAGAGCGCAGGACCCTATGTAGGGAAACGACAGATATCAACTCGCTTAATGCAGGAAGTCCATCTGTTCTACTAAAGCTCAGCAAGTTCCTTTTCTTCATTCAGCTACGGCTCTCTGGCTTCTTCTATTTCTTGTACATTTATTCGAGCTTTTCCCTAGAAGTGCTCATATGTTGTAATAGACCTCAGCTATCTCGGTTATATCTGTGCTCTTGGAATTATCCATGATCAGATTTATTACCAAACTAATGCAAAGGTGAAAAGATCGTTTGGTTTAGCCAGACAATATGCTGCCACACGCAATATCATTGCCTCTCGTAATTGTCGCTGTTGCCAGAATGAATCTGCGTGCTCCAGACTCTAGTTGCGCCGAGTATTCACCCTAACGCACTGTGGTGGGTTGGTAGTGCTCTATCAGCAGAACTGAGACGAATGGAAGCAAAAAGAACAAATGAAAAGTGATAAAAAGGTGAAGAACATAAAACCACGGAACGCCTTTACCACTATAACCCCCAGACTTGGATAGATTTCGGGCAGTGGGGTCGGTATCTGAACCAGTCGCAAATCAAGTGCTTCTTCTCCCAAAATGACACGCTTCAACGGATGCATCGATCTTCACCACGGTCAGGTCAAGCAGATCGTCGGCGGATCCCTCAGCGATCGTGCTCCTGAGGATCTTCAAACGAACTTTGTGTCCAGGTGGGGTTATTGTAAAACACGCGCCTGCCAACTTTGTTAACCGAATACATACAGCGAGAAGCCGGCCCACTACGCGGACCTGTACAAGAAACATAACATTACGCGTTGCCATGTCATTAAACTTGGTCCCAACAATGACGAAGCTGCAAAAGAAGCGCTCCAGGCTTGGCCGAACGGGTTGCAAGTGGGCGGCGGCATTACGGCAGAGAATGCTCGAGAGTGGCTGGACCACGGTGCATCCAAAGTGATTGTCACCAGCTACCTCTTTCCTAATGCGCGCTTCTCCATCGAACGATTACGCGACTTATGCGCCAAAGTTGGTAAAGACAAACTGGTTGTTGACGTCAGCTGCCGGCGGCGAGACGACAAGTGGGTTGTGGCTATGAACAAGTGGCAGACGATGACGGACATGGAAGTCAACAAAGGTAGGACAATAAGTGTCTGCTTCCTGTTGCTTAAAGTCGTTATTTAGAAACATTGGATATGCTTGCCGATCATTGCAGGTAAAAGGAGAGACCAGACAGAGAAAGGAGGATGGGGCTTAAACTATTTGCTGTTAGTGAATTCCTCATCCACGCCGCTGATGTCGAAGGTCTTTGCAAGGGGATTGACCAAGATCTTGTTCAACGTGAGTATCTTTATCGGATCGCTTTTTTGCACATTTTCAGGGACTCATACCCTCAATAGGCTTAGGCGAATGGGTTACAATCCCAACCACTTATGCAGGTGGTGGTCGCAGTAAGTTTCATCCGCGGTTTCTTGCATCAGTAGAGGAATAAGCTCTTGACGGGACCATTTCCTATTTTCTAGGCATCGATGATCTCGCGCTCGTCGATAAACTATCCAATGGCAAAGTCGACTTAACCTTTGGAAGGTACACAAAAAACTCATTCCATGTAAATGAGATCTCATTAGTTTACATTAGTGCGCTCGATATCTTTGGAGGAGACGGCGTGACCTTTGATGAATGTGTCGCTTGGAACAAGGAGCATTGAATAAACCCATGATTTGTGCACGATCATTGCAACTGTATGCCCGCAAGAAAGACCACATGATGAAAGAAAGTTAAGCAATCAGGGTTAAAAAGCCATGGCCAAAATTCATGCAGGTGGTTTCGTCGGCTCTATCCGCAAATCGCAGCAAAAAAAAAAATTAAAGGAGACTTCCACGCTCTCCACGCTGCGCCCAAAGAAAAAACAAGGAATCAGAAGGAAAAAGGAGAAAGAATCCGCTGATGAGCTTCAGGACTTTGCGTCGTGTCGAGGACATAATAGATCCCAATACACGCGTATCCATTTTGATATAGGGGACGTATGGCACCTTCGCGTAGATCTACATAGACTTCTTGCTGTTACTAAACTATTGCGCGCGAGATCGTACGTGATTTAAATACATATGATATCACAAGCTTAGTTAATGAGAAACATGTATTATAATATTCTCTTTGCTGGTCAAACCGGTCATGCAGAGAAAGGGTCGTACGTGCTTACATAGCAGCTTAGTGTCGCTTTTCAAGGATCATGGAGAAAATACATGAATTCAAAGAGTCACATGTGTGCCACAGAACTGAAGTAGAAAATTCTGTTGATCTTTTGATCGGATATGCCAAATACTACGTATCATGTACCTACGGCAATAATAGCGCAGTCTGCTTTACCAAGATTATATCTAACACGGTGGTAGCGTAGACGTCCATAGAACTTTTTCTACGTCATTACAGTACGTAGTCAAATTGCATAAAGGGAAATTGACGCACGTATGGCAAAGCATGTATGCATATATGGCACCCTCGGCCAATGGGATGACGGTAGCAAGCAGGGAATTCGTTCCGTCTTCTCATGGATGTCCGATCAGAGGCGTTTCATTTGATACTCAGGTAATATGGTATGCTATAATTGGCCTAGACTTTATAAGAAGAGTTTTCTAAACGTGGGATTCTAGGTGATCTCAAACGGATCGCGTCGGCCTATGTTCGTAAGGAGACAAAGTTAAGAGGCCGGAGCATGTTTATTAGCTGGAGGTAATACCAATACTTGCTAGCAATGTTGTGTAAGAGCCACCCAAGGCAGTGGACAGTGTGGTGAACATTGTGGCCTGCTCAGGAAAGAATCTATAGGTTAGGAATTTCTTCTATCATTTTGGGCCCTTGCCCTGATTGGCTGTATTTCTCGCTTAATACTACTCAGGTCCGATTCCTTTTAAGCATAATAACAAACAGTCTGCATTGAATTTGATATTTTCGAACACACTCTACTTAATGTAGATGACGAATTAGATAAACCTTCGGTGTAATGAACTGTGTGTGTCTCGTGCCACAATCGCGCCAAAACCTTTGCTTATCGTCACCACAGAACGACAAAAAAACAAAAAACAAAAAATAAGCTCTGTGTAAGAGGTCGACTCTTCCACAAAGGGCGCTGCTTCGGAATTCATCCCGAATACCAAAATAGTTCTCTATAACACAGACGCCATGCACATAAGCGTTGAGATGTGCCTTTTTATGTGTCCGAGGCTGTGAATAATATGTAAGTGCCACGGTTGTGATGGTAGGGCTCAGTCATATAGCTTTATAAGAAAGCATTGCCCACGAGAGCTTTGCGCACGTTGACCGACACGTACACAGACGGGTTAAAGGTACGAGGTGCTCTATGCATTAAAAAGGAGAAGCGCGGGGTTCCCAGTAAAGTCAAGCGTTAGGTACAAGGTGCCAGAGAGTTTGACTGTGTTATAACAAACCAACTCCACTGGTCCCATAAACCTGTTTATCCTATTGAACCCATCTGTCACGACGTCATTGGACATGATAACCTGCACAGTTTTGATGCCCCATTTCTGCGACTGGATATCACCGAAACGGAAGATCTGCACCACTATCACTTCTCTGGGCCTTATTTTTCACTAAAGTGCAGACGCCTTCCAATTCCCGAACTATTTTACCGTATTACTGGGAGTTTGGAAAAGCGTACTGACAAGAACAGACAATCCAGCCGTCTTTGTATCTCAGGGCATACATGCGTGAAGGACCAGAATAATAGATATTGGTCTTCTCCCTGCATTGAATATGAGGTAAGGTGAATGAGATCAGAATCAAAGGGTCAATGATCAGCAGAGAGAAAATAAAATTTGGGGCTTAGCCGAGCCACGTCTCTTACAAACACAAAAAAATCGGCACTGCCGGGGAATGTATACATTTGACGTCAAAGAGCGCATTAAAGTGTACAAACCGAGGATTATCCGCCTAATTCTTTTTTGTGAGAACACCAGGAGCCGTGATCTTTGCGGAATTCTGCTACTGTCCGAGAGATCTCGGGCCCCTTGCATTGATCATCCTTCCGACAAACTATTTCAAAATGAAAGGGACATGGAAGGAGTCTGTATGCTTCTGATCATGAATGTTTGTTACGGAATGATTAACCTGCATGAAAAAGGTTAGGGAAAGGGTCGGCCTAGGGCAGGCAAAGGAAAAGATCGTTGGGGTTTACGAAAAGAAAAAAGGGCAGACGCGAACGAGCAATCGCGCGCACGTTTGTCGACCCGTACCCAGGTGGTTGCATATTTTCTTTCCATGCCATGACCTTTTGTAGCCACGCTTCGTCAAACTCGTGCACAAACATCCAAAGCCCCGGAGACTTCCAGGCAAGGGTGGTAGGGGCAGTTCAAGTGATGCCTTATTCTATTTCACCCCGTTTGAGGAGCACAGGCTCTTTTTGCTGAGAAGCATTATCAGACCCGATCGCTGGTATCGCACTCTAAAAAAAAAGAGAGAGAAGGTGGGGGTGGATTCTTGTCTTCGATGCGTTGTTTGTGTCCAGTGCGATGATTGTCGCACAAAAACAAAGCGATCAAAAAAACCAAAAGTACCGAAATGGGAAGTCAGAACACAACATGGTTAGGACAGAAGCGACAAAGCGCAAGCCCGGGCGGGGATGAAAGACTCTGGCGCACCAAATTTTTTGTTTGCAGAGGAGATAGTGATACTAGAGATCGTTTCCTTTTCCCCAATACTGTGATATCACACTCTTTTACCCCCATCCCTGATTGCGGTAGGCGTGTAAAAGGTGCAGGTGTGGATAAACGTGTGTGTGTGTGCGGGTAAGTACCCCTGGAAAAGGGATGTAAGAGCCGACACGCACACATAAACACTTGCATTTATCCTCTCACACACATGCCAAAAAAATTTTACGCGCACAACTCGGCAACCGTGGCGAATTTTCTAGCTGCCGGCCAAAGGTAGCACAGTCGGACGATCGATGGGGGGCATGCGCGGGACTCGGGATTCCCCGCGCAGAGAGATTGTGTCGCCCAGAGCAATACAGTGACAAAAGCAGACAAAAATTGGGGGGTGGGAGGTTTCAGGCCGGATGGGGAGTAACAGGTACAAAAGTGAGAGAGATGAGACAGTAACCAAGACCGAAAACGGCAAAAGACCGAGTTGAGAAATGAACGGGTCCAGAAAAAAACAAGGAGAAGGAGATGAATGGAAAAAGGTTGAAGAGGACCTCCGGCGTGAGTTGGTGTGCAAAGATAAACAGTGGGGTCCTATTTGACAAGAGGCGTAGGGGCCATATGAGCGAGCTTAAAGTGGGGGTCTCGCGCGACGTTGCACGTCGTCCCTCACCTCGCACACGCACCCCCCAAGACACGCACGTACGCACCGTCATGCATTGCGCGCCCGCCTTTCTCCACCTCCCTGAAGATAAAAAATCGCAACTGGAAGAAATGCGTCTAGGTGATAAAGAGGGTTTGTGTACCCGGGGTACCCGTGCGGAGGAGCTACTACTTACCCATGAACGCCTTACAAAGGGAGGGAGGTGCAACCGCGAACAATTGAGTTCTATTTGTAAATAATTCCTAGACCACAGAGCGAGACAAAAAAGAAAGCACCAAAAAGCGGGAGAATCTGCACGATCCATCCATGAAAGGCAACACGACCGAAGGAGACGAGTTGCGGCAGACCTTTTTTTTTTGCTTCGTTTTGCTGCAGATGATCGGGAAAGTGAGAACTTCATATGGCCTCCGGTTACACTGTCAACTTGAAGTGTCTCTCTCTCTCTTCTTCTTTCTCCCCCCTCTCTTTTCTCTTTTCTCTTCTTGTTTTTCTCTCACTCGGATTTTCTCTCAGAGAGCTGTCTGTTTCTAGATAGCCCCGTTCTGAGACCTCATCCTCTTTTTTTTCTTTTCCTTCTCTTTCATCTTCTCTCGACTCTTCATATATTTAGTCAACATCGTTTCCGCATCAAACCGATCAATTCATCAATTAGGAACCTCTCCTCTCTTCTCTAACACCCTCTTTCATTCTTTTCTTCCTCCTCTCTCTCCCTTTCGCCCCAGCCTTTTCTCTTTCTTCCCACTCTCTCTTCTCTTTCTCTCCATTTCCTTCGTTTAGCATTCCTAAAGGTCTTTTATCGATCAACCATGACGCGACGCCCATACTGCTTCTGGTCCTTACTGACGGCCGACCGTCTTGAGTTCGCCTACACGTCGCCAGCTGTCCCGCGCGACATGAGCAACGCGATCGTGGGACGATCGATTCTTGACATTCTCCATCCTGCGGAAGTGACGTTAGCTCGGAATGATTTCTATCATTTTGCTCAAGCAAAAGGCTTGGGTGGATCAATTACCAGGTAGTGGTCCGTGTGGCATGGCTCGGTTGTGTTTTGTTGGGCGCGTTCTTCTAGTCCTTTCGTATTCACACGGCGGCCCGCATTTTAAGCTTTCCTATCACAAACTTTAACATCGTCTGGGTTGCAATAGGTGTCGCCTGCGGAACTTGACCGAATACTGGGACTCGTCCCCTCAGCATCACCATCACCATCAGGCAGGTTAATAGTCACTTAGTGATTTCCATCTGATCTAACTGATTGATTTTATTTTTACTTTTTCTCCAGGAACCCTGGCTCGTCGTTGATATCGCCATGTACGTCGTCACTGACAATCTTTTGCTCGCCTTCTTCCATGAAGCAGGTATACATCACATTATCAGCCCATTTCGCGCCTATCCCGCATATTTGCTTACATCTCCGTACCAATTTCAGGGTCAAGTAGCGCATGCGGCGAAGACGCTTTTAATGACGAGGTACATACACATTTCTTTGTCCTCAACCCCTGTACTAACCCGTAACGCTTTTTCTTTCTTTTCTTCTTCGCCCTGCGCTTGTTTTCCGCAAATGTGTTCGTGTGTGCCCTCGTGTTATCTAGCATGCTGCCATTGCGCGAGCCACCTTGCATCAGCATGGTCTCGGTGCATACAGCGACTCCTCTCCGCGGCCCGGTCCCCGTCGGATCCTTCACATCACTGACAGTCGCACGAAATCGGTGCTTCTTTCGTGGCCCGAACCCTATCATCACGATGTGTCCTTCGAGGACCCTCTGATCACACCGTCTGAAGAACCTAATTGCTGTCATTGTACACGCCAAGCTATCTCCACGCTTGACTCACCAGTCTCGTCCTATCCATCCGGAGAGCGTCTAGTCTTGTCATATGGTAGCATCACCTTCTCCTTTATTCATGCGCGCGCAGAGCCAGCTATGCAACCACAGCAGAAGCACTCGCCGTCCCTGCTGCATATGCAAAGCGACCCAAAGTCAGTAAAACGAGTTGTGCGTGATACAGGAAGGAAATGTAACCAATGTGCATACGTATCCAGAATTTTTACCAGGCCTGTGTCGCCTTCTTGGCGTACCAGTTCGCGGAAGTCGCCTTCTAGCACGGACCGTCGTTCGTCTTATTTCGATACCGAACCCCTCGCCAAAAAGTCACGTCCTGCAGTAGACAGCAACGAGCCAGCCGAAGGTGGTTTCATTCCTTACGCACGTCGCAACCACGCTGATCCTACGACACCCCCGACCTACCTGTCTTCGCGCCGATCGGCATCGACGCCCACGGCGTTGCAGACCGCAGGAAGTCATGCTGCACTACCAGCTGATACCAGGCGTCGTCATTCGTCCTTTGCCGCCCGAAGCGACTACGCACCCGTTTCACAACATTCTCCGCACCCTCCACATCCTCACGCACCAACGACGCCATCAGCACCAGCGCCCCCACCGTCTGCTCCAGCCTTGATGCACAAATATTGTGAAAGTTGTGGAACAGGATCGAGTCCAGAGTGGCGACGCGGCCCTTCCGGTCACAAGACGTAAGGACGACGTCCTCATTTTACAAAGGGAGGAAAAAACAAAAATAACTTACCACGAAACTTTCTTTGTTTTCTATAGGCTCTGCAATGCTTGCGGTCTGCGCTACTCACGGTCAGTGGCTAGACAGGGGAAGATGCAGCAGCAACAACAACAGCAACAACAACAGGTATCACGCGGCAGCTATAATCCGACTACTTTAGCTGCAGCTCGTCAGTCAGTATCCGCACCGTCTTCACCTGCATCCGCGTCTTCTATCGCGTCCACCATGTCGTCTTCCTCCTCGCTGTCTTCTGCCTCCTTGCCCGGTATCTCCAAAATGCTTCCTTGCAGCGACTTCGCCTTTGATTCCCCTCAACAACACCGTCATCACGCTCGAACCGTCTTTCCCCCGGCTACACACCAATTATAAACGTGCCATCACTCTCTCTATCTCTCACTATACAGCGTCCCTCCGACTCAAGGGATTTACAATGTCGAATCACAATTATTAAGCTTCCTTATACAGTCATGATGTAAACGTCACATCACACACACCACGACACAGCAATCTATTCACCAAACGCAAGCAAAGCAAAAGGTCTTTTTTTTTTTGGTCTCTCATCGTTCTCTATATCCTTTTACGCAAGTTTTCCCTTTCTCTTTCTCTTTTTTTTT
>VAFG01000236.1:425753-475306 GCA_013461545.1 Syncephalastrum contaminatum
TGGTCTCTCATCGTTCTCTATATCCTTTTACGCAAGTTTTCCCTTTCTCTTTCTCTTTTTTTTTCTTTGTATTATGTACGTACTTCCTTTTTTACACGTTAAATGCTTTCTATCATTTCCCTTCCACACACAATTATTCACACAATTATACATGCTCTCCCAACCACTTCCCCGCCCCCTGCACTTTCTCTAAACACTTATTATTTTTTCCCACTCTTGCGCATGGACGGGACCCTGGTATCGGCTCACAATTACTTTCCATCGTCGCACAATTAGCTTTTAAAATGAATACACTACATCACTTCCTTTCTCTCCCTATATATGCAAGAATTCAATACTTATGTTCCTTACTTTCCGAAACTTCAGTCGACTTCAATGTGTTAGGGTATCTCCATGCAGGGCTCCCTCCACTTGAGCAAAAGATAACAGTGCTAAGCTATACCAAGTCCGTGAAATGTAACATCCTGGTGTTACAGTAAAAATCACCTTACTATTTGCACAAGGGACCGATATAGCTCTCAGAAGAAGATAGATTCATAAATAGCAAAAAGGCGTACGTATCAAGTGTCGTATCGCAGCTCATGTGATATGTAGTCGGTGAGTACGGTTACTTAGTAAGGTAAAAGTTTGACTGATGGTGCGCGGTAACAGAATCCAGGACTCGGGAAAGCACAAGATGAAAGAATTCCCAAACACGACTGTATGTACCCAAACGGCTCAAACAGCGCCAAGAGCAAACTTCTCCTCAAAGAATTAAAAGAAAGCAATATGTGGGGCAATTTCATTTAAGTTATATCGATGTGCTAGGTGCGCTACGCTTGTCGCATGGCTGGCTTCAATGCTAACAGAGTTATAACGTATGAGCAATAGTAACCCCTGTGTTTATTTGGACTCTCATTGTCACCGATATCACAACTATCACACTTGTCTTGTTATTCTTCTGATTTGTTTTGTACCACAAGAGTGACGTTTGACACTGATAAAACCAGTGGCCCACTCTACTAACGTAGCAATACTGGGAAGGTTCTTAGTTCTGTATGTACCTTTTCTGTGTACGTACCAATATAGAACACAAAAAAACTTGGCTAAACAAGAATAAACAAGACGCGTACACATACATCGTATATTTACACAACCAAACAAAATAAAACCTGTACATAGAGCGACTTGGGACCTCTTGACAATCAGGGGTACATACTCCTCATGTTGATACGGATCATTTAGACCATTCGGAAAAACGAAAATAGAAATCGCACATAGTAACGAAAATAATAAAAATTTAACCGTTGTGATCAGCGTCTAGTACAAGTAGCTGTCATCCGCACGATAGTTAAAGTGCTGGATTACAATCTCTATTAAGTCGATCGTTCTATTTCAATCTAAAATGCCTCGTAGTAGTGAAACTGAACAGGGAATACTTGTGACAAAAAACATCCGGATTCCAATCTCATTGGCTCAGCACTATTCTGTCCGGAACAATGATCAGAAACTTGCCATGCGAGCATTTTATGTGCAACTATATGTATAGCGTCAAGCGTAGTTGACCGCTTCAAAGTTTTTTTTTTCAACACAAATGCATAGGTATCACACTAATATGTGATAAACCTTAATGAATAGGAGAAACGACAGTCGCTTTTACTAATATGGAAGGCCTAGCTTGGCGCCGAAAGCGGTCCTTCGTGTGTCATGCAGTACAAGGACTGTGCACAGTGGCCCGTCCCAACAAAACTTTTGCAGTTGCCGAATCGACCGTCATCCCTCTCTCCCACCCGCAATCGGTGACTTAGTTTACTCAGACAAAATAGCCTATATTAGTACTTTTTGTGGCGTCTACCAATGGAGCGATGATGGGCGATTAGCGCTCCTATACTACTCCAAAGCGCAGATACTGGAGAAAGTGGTTTTTTTCGAAAGGTATTTTTGCGTGTAATGATGCTACGACTTTAAATTTCCCGTCAGCCAGGCGTCACGTTATTGGTGCTGTTTTATGGATGTAGTAATTCGTTACTTGGTTCTCATCGCCAATAGGCAGAAAATAAACTTTAAACCTTATACTGATAATCATATGAGGAAGGGCCAATCTTTCGGCGTCCTACAGGTGAAAATTTTATTTTTAAATAACAGAACATTGAGCACAGCTGCTATCTTTGGAGTCATTCTTACATTATATTCGCAGACATTCGATTACAGAGATGGCCATAAGTACATTTTATGCCAAGTATTATGCTACATATGACATACTTTCCACAGTACTCTGGTTTCGACTAGGAATCATGAGGAGAGAAGGTATCCGCAATAAACGAATTTTTACTGGTCTATTTGTACTTTGACATCTATTTTGCTCCTCAAATCAGTAGTATGTCGTGTTCTTAGCTTGTCAACAGCGCTTATCACAGTAGTGGGCTTGTGTGGTCCTAGGCACATAAGTTTTATAGGCTCCTTGCCCGAAATCTCTTTGCTGAGAAGTGACATCGGTTGTTTTGAATAGATAAAATGTACACAATTAACTGTTTACTTTAAGATATCATGAGCAATGAAATGAGATGGTTATAATAACCAAAAAGATTCTTACGCAGGATACTCGGTAAAGTGGACACCATCGAGATATTTTGGTAAACAACTAGATAAATCTTCAGGTGTTCCGGTCCCGTTTCTTCTTTTTCTATAAAAAACTTTTCTTTGTTTTTGACGCAGGTGGTGATGGCGGTTGTGGCACAGGACTTTCAAAACACATTCGGTTCGTAGAGGAAGGAGGGATAAAAAATATTCAAACTTGGTATTACTCCTTTTAGGAGGCGCAGCTCGGGCACACCGATCGATCGTATTTGTGTACACGCACTATATGGTGCCTGTCTTATCCCAAGAATGTTGCTATTGATCTGCGTGTGCAGGAAGGAGCGGAAGATTGAAGCCCATACATTACACCGTGTTGGAAGTAAAAGCTAGCCGATCAAGCGCTGTAGGATATATATGAGCAGTATGACCGCTTCTGGGCAGAAGAGAGCATATTCGAGAACACTAGCGAACAGAAAAGATGGGGAACACAAACAGAGTAACGTTAAGAGTAACGTTACCCTTCGGCGTTCCTCCTTACTGCTTTTTTTTTTCTTTTGGCGTCTGCTGAGTCATTTTGTACGTTTAGAAGAGAGATTATCAGCCAACAGTAGATGCTGTGTCAGCTATTTTCTATATGTTTGCTAAAGAGGCCATGCTCCTGTGTAGCGGCGATTTATGAGTGTTTATCAGGACAGCATAACCAGATTGCTACAAACAGCATCTCCCTCCGATACAACTTCTCTAATGGAAACGCTCCACCGCTTTAGGTTATTTGCTTTACTTGAAGGTAGCGGCAGCTTCAATGGAAATAATTTCTCCGTAACAAGAACCACTAGTGACATATCGCATGCAGAGGAATAGTTAGATCGGAAGATTTATCCAAAAATCCTTTAGACATAATTTTAAGGCCTTTTTAACAAGTAAGAGTGAAAAGTTCTGTGACGACGACTAGCTTATGTCGGATCAAGGCGGTCAGCTTTGACTGCGACTAAAGATTTGACAGTGTATGGATACCGGACAATGTTTCTTCCGGCATCCTACTTATTTTCAGTCAATATATATCTATCTTTTAAGAAAGATATTTCGAGATATTTAGTCGAGCAATACATGACTAAGAATCCTTAGATAGAAGTACACGTAATTAGATATAGAGCATATATTGCATTTGCAACGTGAATAGTATGTGCTATATCTGGCTTCTCCAAGGAGGACTATGCGCGCAATGCGGCCGAAATGAAAAATTTTGACCCATTTGTCATGTTTGATTTTTACAATGGAGATGCACAATATATGAGCCAGTCGGCACGGACCTGTGTACAAGCTACTTGCATTTGCAAAGGCGAATCTGGTAGACCCCTTTTATTGAACAGTCTGCTCTTTGGGTGGCAGCTCGACGTAACTGCAGCAAGTCATACTACGCGTAATACCATCCGTCATCAAAACTCGCTCTGAAGTGCAAGATTAAGAGGCAAGAGGCAAGAGATCCAGGTAAATATGCATGTTTCATTTGCTACGATGATGCTAAGTAGACTGTGCATGGAGACTACTGTGCCATCGAAGGAGGATATCAGCGGTGAAGAGTTCAGGATGAGCACAGGCGCATTGTGCCGACTTTCGTATATATCAAATCGTTACATAAGCTGCATCTGCTCTGTGTGAACTTCCAGCAAGATCGATGCTGTAGAAAATTACTATGCCGCGAAAAGCACGGCTCGAACAATGTTTTTGAAGAAGTTACATACGTAATCCAGTAGAAGGTGTGGTGAAAAAAAGAAGCACATGCGAGGAATTTGAATTCCGCATAAAAAGCGTGGGAAAAGGCACGATGGAGAGGAGCGTCCTTGAGTTACCCCAAGTTCCATTTTTCTATCCTTTCTTTTTCTTTTAGTTTGCTCTCTATACAAACATAACAGCACAAAAATGTTTCTCCAGAACGTATGCCGTCGCGTTGCCACTACCAGCCTCCGGAGAGCGCCCGTCGCGGTTACGCCGACTGCGGCCCTCCGACGCGTCGCACCCTTTTCCACTTACAACAGCGCAGTCGCCAACTTGACGCCTCAGCAAGAAGAGGTGCGTATCCTTAGATGACAGGAAGAACTGGAGACTGAAACAAATGAACGTTTAGTTGCGTGAAGCTGTGGCTGGTTACGTCGAGGCAGAGTTGGCGCCGCGGGCGGCTGCCATTGACCGAGAGAATGAGTTTCCAATGGACATGTGGGGCAAGCTCGGTGCGATGGGCTTGCTGGGCATTACCGCACCGCCAGAGTACGGTGGTCTCGGACTCGGCTATTTGGAGCACACGTTCGTGATGGAAGAAATCTCGCGGGCGAGCGGCAGTGTCGCGCTGAGCTATGGCGCACACTCCAACCTTTGCGTCAACCAGATCTGCCGCAACGGCAGCGAGGAACAGAAGAAGAAATATCTTCCGCGCCTTATTTCTGGTGAGCATGTCGGCGCGCTGGCGATGTCTGAGCCTGGCTCTGGCTCGGACGTGGTGAGCATGAAGCTCCGTGCCGAAAAGAAGGGCGATCGCTATGTGCTGAATGGTAACAAGATGTGGATCACCAACGGCCCCGACGCAGACGTGCTTGTCGTTTATGCAAAGACCGATCCCAGCGCTGGCCCCCGTGGTATCACTGCTTTCTTGGTCGAAAAGGTAAAATTTGGGTGGCAAGGAGAAAACGACAGTTCATGCGTGGCTCATTTTTTATATTATATATTATAGAACTTCAAGGGCTTTTCGACTGCGCAAAAGCTGGACAAGCTCGGCATGCGCGGTTCCAACACTTGCGAACTTATCTTTGAGGACTGTGAAATTCCAGGTAAAGAGATATAAAATGGTGTTTGTTCTCTGAGAGCTCAAGGTCCCACTTTTGTTTAGCTGAGAACGTGTTGGGAGCGGAAGGCAAGGGCGTCTACGTTCTGATGAGTGGTTTGGATCTTGAGCGACTCGTCTTGTCGGGCGGTCCTCTTGGGTAAGTAGCTCTATATCTTTCTGTTACTCAAGTTCTCACCGCTCTTGTTAGTTTGATGCAAGCCGCTTTGGACACGGCCGTGCAATACGTGCACGAGCGCAAGCAGTTTGGCCAGCCCATTGGCGAGTTCCAGCTTATCCAGGGCAAGATTGCTGACATGTACACCAAGCTGAATGCCTCGCGTTCGTATGTCTATGCCGTCGGCCGTGCCTGCGACGCTGGCAATATTAGCAACAAGGACTGCGCCGGTGCTATTTTGTACTCGGCCGAGCGTGCCACTGAAGTCGCTCTGGACGCCATTCAGTGCTTGGGTGGTAACGGTTATACCAATGAGTTCCCCACAGGCCGAATTTTGCGTGATGCGAAGCTTTACGAGATCGGCGCTGGCACCAGTGAGATCCGTCGTATGCTCATTGGTCGTGAGTTCAACAAGATGTTCAGAGATTAACAAATAGTACTTCAAAAAACAGAGACACCATTGTATAGTTCGTATCTCTTCATTAAAATAATAGACTCCGCGTTCGAAAGTATAGGACCGTATGCGTGTTCTTGTTTGGTTACGAAATATGAGACCGTTCAACCGGAACGCTCATCGCAGACTGCCTTCGGTTATATAATTCAACAGCCGACGCCCTTATTTGGAAATTCCGCTGTCACATACATTATCTTCATTGCAAATAGAAAAGATAAAAATATATTATTATTTCACTAAGCAAGCTATCCTCATATTTGAATAGTATACAGATCCAGGAGTATACTTCATCTACCACAAGAATGATGCGCCTAGGACTTCGGAATTGCGCTCAATGTAGGTCACAAGACTTTGACAGCTCGGTGGCTATATAAACAAAACCTTAATTTTATTCTAAAAATGGAAACCTTTTGAGGCAAAGATTCATTAACTTGACGCGCTGCAAAGGTTCGCAATGTCGGTAAGTATAATTTCAATTTCTCTCTATAAAACCACTCTTTGATGAAACTATCTCGATTGGAAATCGAGTGTCCGAAGATTCATTTCACTGTGGAAATAATTCTACTGCCTTCCTGCTGAAGTGGTTTTTTTCTTTCATTTGAAAATGATTTATGCATTTGTACAAATTGAGGGGAGGAGCAAGGGGATCTTGTTGATATTCATTATGTATGGTACACACTCCTCTCTTTGGAGATGAATTGAGATAATAGATTACTGGTTTTCGGGGCAGCGCTCCGCGAGGTGACCAGTGCCACCACAGTAGCGGCAAAGCTCACGGCACTCAGAGCTGGGGTGTCCCTGTTCACCGCAGTTGCCGCACCGCACTACGACCGACTTGTTCCAAAATCCTTTGCCCTTACCACGGTAAGGTCGCTGCGCGTTGCCATGGTGCTGCGACTGCTGCTGGTAGGAGGAGGACGGGTGGTTGTATTGGCGCATCTCCTCACGGTAGCCTGCAAACAGGTCCTGGTTGCCAAAGCCTGCCGTTGCACCATTGTTGTCGCCCTGGGTCGCGGCATTGAACTGCTGCTCGAGCTTGTTGATGTACGACTCCAAGGACAAGATGTAACGTCTCGCTTCCTCCATTTCGGTTTGCTTGCGCGCCTCAAACAGCTGCATCGTTTGCGCCTCGCGTTCACGCGACAGCGACAGCAACTCGGTGTAGCGGCTCGTCATCTGCGACATTTCTTGCTGGGTGGCCATCACGGCCTGGGTCAGGCGTGCATTGTCGTGCTGAAGACCCTGGATAAGGCGGACGAGGTTCTCGGCCGGCATCTGCGCGATTTGCTCGTTCGACAGTAGAATAGGCGGCGAAGGCGTCATCACAGACACGGGGTCCTTTGGCAGACCGGGCGGCGCGGGCGTCGACATGGAAGGCTGGAGCGGGCTCTGTTGCATCGGGCTGTGCTGGAGCGAATTGGTCTGAAGCGATTTCGGGAATGTATCCTGCTGTTGCTGATGGGGCTGCTGCTGGAGCGACGTCTGTTGGAGCAAGTCGTCCTTGGGCTGCAGCAAGTCTTTCAGAGAAAAGTTGACGACTTCGCCATCCGACACGGTTGCCTCGGAGCCCATTGACGATGCAGGCTCTGTCACGGGCACCGCGTTGCTCCAGGCAGGCTGCTCTGGTGACTGCTGGGCTGTCTGGCGGGGGCTGCCTTCCTTGTCAGCCGCAAAGTTGCGCCATCCCTCGGTCGCACGAGACGAGCGGTCCTTGTTCCAACGATCCACCGAGCGACTCGGGTCACGCGTGCCATTCCAGCCAGCTTTCGTTTTCGTAGGCGTGCTCTCGAATCCCCGGCCTCCCGCCGCTTCGTTCGTACTGGCCTGGTGGTTACCCCATCGGTCACTGGCTTGCTTCTTGGGCGACGCACGCCAGTCTTGTCCACCACTGCCGCTGCCAGCATCGGTTGCATTCTTGGCAGGTGTATCATTCGAACCTGAGCCTTGCTGCTGTGGTTTTCCCGAGCCGTCTCCCGAGCCCTTCTCTCGCTCGGCCGAGTCCCACCCACTCGCACGCTGATCCTTCTTGGAAGTAGTGTTGCTACTTCTTGAGCTGGTAGTGTTTGTGGTACCAGACGTACCCCAGCCATTATCGCTCGTAGCCGTTGCCGAGGGGTTAGTCTCCGCGGGCTTGGTGGGCGCAGATCCCCGGCCGGTCTCCTTGAACTTACCCGCTAACGGATTCCAACCATTGCCGCTCGATGCCTCCACAGTCGATGACTCATGCTCCGAAGACGTATTATCAGCTGGGGGTGGGGAGGAAGGCGCCCAATCCTTATTCACACCGGGGGCAACGGTAGTCCAGCCGTCGTCATTTTCCCTCTTAGTGGATGTGACAGGTGTAGGTGCAGGGGCAGGTGCGTTATTCTTCTTGGTCTTGGCGGGTGGATCCCACATACTGCCCCGATCAGCATGATCGGTCTCCCTTGTCGCAACAGGTGCCTTCTTTGGCGCACCAGGTACGGCCTTTGCAGCACCGACCACATTTTTCGGAGCCTCAGGTACCTTCTTTGGAGCAGTCATGGTAGCAGTAGCGGCGGCAGCAGCGGCGGCGGCAGCAGCGACGGCAGCAGCAGAAGGCTTTTTCTGCTTTGGTGGGTCCCAGACAGAGCTATCCTCTGTTTTGACGGGTTGGGGTTGAGGTTTGGGCTGCTTTGGTGTAGCCTTGGCTGATGAAGCGCCTGGCGCTTTCGCCGTAGCCGTAGAAGGTGTCTCTTTGACAGCAGGAGCAGGAGCAGGAGCAGATGCGGCAGCGGCGGGTTTGGTGGGTGATTTCTTGGTCGCTGCCAGAGGTTGCTGGAGAGCCGACGTTTTGGTGCCGGCCTGAGCGACATTCAGGTCACATTTTGAAGGCTCAGAAACGGGAAGCGTAGGCGTAGGTGTAGACTATATGATAGCCATTATTCAATACGTTCCTTGTCACATTCCTTATCTACGTACCTGTTTTGTGCTATTCGTGGCAGGCGAGGTCTTCCTGGCCGTTTTCGCGGTTGCATCGGGTTTGGGTTTAGCAGCCATGGTGGTTTTTGACGGGGGAGACACTTCGGCCGCCTTTTTACCGTTCTTTTTCTTCTTGCTTTCAGTCTCCACGTCGTCCAGGGTATCAACGCCGAGCGACTTTAGCAATGCGTTCTGGCGCTTCTTGGCCAGAGTTTCGCCCTGCAAGCGGATACCCTCCTTTAGGTAGAGACGACCCAGGATACCCGAGAGCTCGTTGCGACCTGTGGTCAGACCCTCGGCAAAGTCGTCAAACAGGAATTGGCGCTCTTCGATCAAATCCTCGTGGGACTCCCTGAAGCGCTTGACCTCGCGCTCAATCGTGACGGCCTCCTGGAGTTCGCCTTCCTGCATAAGTGCCTCAATGCAGATCAAGCTAAACTTGCAAAACAGAGTCTCGGGAAAGATCTTGGTCACAATCTGGTTCTGGAAATGACGGCGGATGCTCGAATAAGTCGACTCAACTTTCTTGAGCTGCTTTTTAAAGTTCTTGTTGCCCAGGCGATCGAACCGGCCAATCGCGCTCGACTTGCCTTCTCTGAATGCCTTTTTGAGAGCGTCAACCTCTTCAATGAATTCCTTGACTCGCACCGAGGTCTCGAGCTGGATTGTCTCGACCGCAAACTGGACGTCGGCGGTGGGATGGAGGTCCTGGAGCGACTGGGCGAGGGCGCGGCAATTTTGGAGGTACGACTCGTTCTTCTTTTCAAACTGGGCCATGCGCTCGGCCATCTCCTGGATGGTTGGAACCACGAGGTTCCACATGCGGCACACCAAGGCCTGGATGGCGGCCAGGCGCGGGGTAGCAAAGTCGGTTTGGAAGAGCTGGACTTTCTGGACGATATTGTCAAAGTACGCGTCAAAGGCGGCGTCAACGGCGGCAAGGTCGGATTTCTTGTGGAATTTGTGTTCGGCCCAGTCATCTTTGAAGACAACCAGATTTTGGCTTTTGACAAAGTCCTCGGCCGAGCCCTGCGAATCGCGTCCCATCAATTTCACGCGCTCGCTTTCGAGACCTTGCAGGGCCTTGATAAATGTCGTCAGGTGGATCCATGCTTGATTGAGGGCGGGCTCGAGCTCCTTGAGGATGGTCTTGATCGCGCGTTCCATCTTTTCGTTGAAGATCTTGCGATCGACGTCCAGGTCGTTGGGAGACTTCCATTCAGGTCGCATATGATCGCAGTCGGGATCCTTGGGGGTCAAGCGCAGGTCGCTAGGTAGGTTCCTGAGGAGATGGGATTTGTCGACAGGAAACAAGATGTGCTGGCGTTCAATAATCAGCGATTCGAGGAACCGCGCTGCACCCACGCCTTCTTCGTCGTCTTCGTCGTCATCACCGCCGTCGTTATTATCGTTGGCATCCTTTTCGGGGTTGTCAAAGTCAACTGGCAGCAAGGTGGACGTGAATTCGATGGGTTCAAAGAGTTCAGGCAGACGCACAAGGCTGCTCGGGATGGTCATCCAGCCATTGCACATGTCAATGACTTGATTCGTCAAGCTGGGCGCGTCGCCTTGGACCGCGTTTTCTTTGTCCAGTCTTTGACGGAAGCGCTCGAACATTCTCGTGGCGCGTACTTTGGGTTTGGCTGTGGTGGACACGGTCGCGAGTTGATACCGGCCGGCCTTGAAGACTCTGCCGACGGAAGGAGTGTCGTTCGTAGGGTTCTTTTTCCAGGTCAAATGCTTTCGGTAAATAAACTGAGCCCATTCGCGACAGAAGAAGCACCGAGTCTCAGGATCGCAAGCTCGGAACTTGGCTAATTCCTTCGAGACAACATTGTGTTCAATTTTAACAGTACCCTTGAGTGGTTCCATGCCAGTAATGCTACAAGAATAACGTGTCGAATAGTAAGTATCTCAGGGAGAAGGCGTGTGGTAGGTCGTACCTTCTCCTAGGGTGGCACCCGCCGAACAAGGAGACAAAGAAAGAAAGAAGGTATTCACGTCTAAAAATTTGCGCAAGTGCTGACAATTGTACTTCACGTTGAAACGGAAAAAAAAATCAGCACATGCGAAAACACGGCAGTATTTTCCCCATAAAAAGGAGTAACGCCTTCAACATGGTGTGTGTGCTTTGGAGTGTAATATCAGTATTTATGACATGAAAATAGAGAAGATGCGTAGGACTACAAATTAAACGAAGATAGTGGAGACAATTGGTCTGTGTGGTGCATCAATGTTGAGCAGTTGAACGAGAAAGGCAGACAAAAAAAAATACACTACCGTCATGGAAGCGAATAATGAAGATCAGCTGTTGTTTTGGGGTTTGTAGCGCATTCTTGGTCACGCGAACACAGCAGATATCTCTTGCAATATACAAGATAGATCATAGCGAGCAATAGTATCAAGAGTAACAGCGAGAGAAGTGTAAATAGGACATTGTCGAGGACAGTCAGGTACATGATCAATAATAATGAAGTAAGAAAGAAAAAGATAATGGAAAACAGAGAGCATGTTTCTCCTTTTGAATGAATGAACCCCTTTTTCCACACAGGCCCATGCACTGATTACCGGAAGGACGTGCGTCTAGCCAACAAGATGATATCAACATGAACGACAAGCAAGAGCGAGAGTTTATACATAAACGCCGACAGCATTGGTGGTGAAAATGGCGCCAAAGCCAAGGAAAAGGGAGGCTAAAATAGAAGTCTGGAACTGCTGAAAGACAGAGGTATTCTTTCCTTGACTATTCATATCGAAAATATGAAAAAGGGTATGAGTGGACGAGTGAGAAGGAGTCAAAAGAATAAAAAGGGATGACGAGAGTATACGTACACGACGAACATGCCAGCTGCAAGTAGACCACCCGACAGGAAAATGTAGGCCAAAAGTGGGTATAAGCTGGGAGAAACGGGTGCGCCAATCGCAGTAGCACTATTCCAGGCTTCCTACATACGCGTCTCTTGTATTAATATAAACCATGGGGAAGATGACACCTACGATGGCACTCATGGAGGGAATATGGCTGAAAAAAGAATGGAAAGCGTGAAAGCGGGACGTAAAATGGTAATCACTGACTGAGTGATTGCAGCAAGTCAAGACGCGCCACACCCGCGGGCATACCGTATTGTATTATTACTGTATTCTTTTAAAACATCGTCGTAATGGCAGACCAGTCCAAAGCAGTCGTCACTCTCCGCGAGCCGTGGTACCGCAACCCCACCTTCCTCTGGATCATTCGCTCCACTGCAGTCAACTTTGTCCTGCCTTTCTTCAACGGCGTCATGCTCGGCTTTGGTGAAATTCTCGCCAATGAACTCGTCTTCAAGTATGGATGGTTTGGTTACTCGCGTGTCGAACCTGCTACTGCGCTCGGCCTACGTGCCGGTGTTCCTCCCAGTAGCACTGCAGACTATAAAAAAGTTGTCCAGGCTGACCTCAACCGAAAGGACCAAGAAGAACTCGCCGCTTACCCCAATACCCTGCCTGCTGCCTAACTGAATTTACCACCCATCAAAAGAAGATGTCGTCGTTGTCGTCTTACTATCGCAATATGTCATGTATCTTCGCTCTTTTTTTTCTCTCTCTCTCTCTCCTCCTTTCGTCTTTCTCCTTTCTCTGGTTGTTTTAATATTAATAGATCCTCGCTTGTATAAACGTGTCATGTATATCTTCTATAAAGCATTCTTGGCATATCCTCTATCTCCCGCGCGAGCAAGTTACTCATCACAAATTGTGATACTAGGTGAAACCGCTATTTATATATCTGCTTTTGTGCATCCTACTTTCTATTTCTAAAGGGTACCGTCGTCTCTTCTGATATGGAAGATATGTGTATGTGTTTGATACAACTTTACCTGGATGCTCCCTCACTTTCACAGCTGCCTTTCGAATCATACCTTGCCAGCTTAGAGAACCCGTCAATGTGTATAAAATCTCACTATACCATGCGTAAGGCGGTCCAGCTCATATGATCTCATCTGATGAGCGACTAAGAGAGAGGACACACGTAGGTTAGTATTTATTCGCATCCATCATACATCTGATAAGACCTGTGCTCTTTCGCTGGTTGACTCTCATTGAATCTGCTCCTTACACTGGTATACTGTGGCAGTTACGGAGGCTACCTGTCCTATATGGAGAGGCTGGGACATGGAGCAGGTTAGGTACCGACTCCGGAACCCATGCAAGGGGGGGGGAGTACTTACACTATCTCAGATGCTTCCAGAGCTGCATACACTCCATACACGATCTTGTAAATGCACATAGTATAACTATTAATTAATTTTGAGACCGCTGCTACTACGAGCTAGCGTCGTTCTATCCTTTGTATCATATTAGATGCCAGAATGTTTAAAAGGATAGCCTTTCTTATGCGCTCGACAAAAGATCGGGCCTCTGCGGACTATCTCTATTATTGGCCCTGCAGACAAAGTCTATACTAGCCATAGGACTGTCTCCAGTATTCTTAAAGGACACTCAAGGTGCGAATGATCACCAATGTAAGCTGTGATTTGTGCCCAATAGTAATAATATAGTACATATATTTGCTGCAGACGACATTATCTGTCAATATTTATTTAGCACTGACGTTGATAGTTTTTTTTTCTGCGCTTTTTTACAATATATCATTGAAGATACCAATGAGGACGGTACCATTACACTGTGGTATTATTAGCGCAAGGTTTCCATGTACTATGATAGCTTGGTTCCTTTCATTCACTTGTGATTGGCTAATTCCCCAGTGGCAAAAGGAAACCAAGAGATTCAGGCTCAGCGGTGAAAATGGAGTGATCGAGGGTTTCGTGGTTTGTACGTTTGTCTTTGCCTGTTGGACCTTCATGTCTCCTAACAAAGCCCGACATCTTCGACGAGGTGCACAGGATCATGAAGATGCCACCACCTTGAGCCTCGGAGAAGGTATTTCTATATCTGATTGGTCGAAACCACTTTATTTATTTTTTTGGATCGCTCTTATTTCTAGAATTCCAAAACACACAGTGTCTCTTCATATCCGAAGTGCGGATCTTGCTCGAGGCTCAGGAAGATTCCAAACTCGAAGGCACCGAGAAGCGTCCTACGACAAAGTAATCTTTCGTTTTGCATCTTTCAGCCTTACATTCTTTTATGCTGATGGCCGAATTTAGCATCACCTCCAAAGCGCTCGATTATGTACGAACATTCACCCGTTTCACTAATCGGGACTCGGTCCGTGAAGTGCGACAGTAAGAAAGAAAGATAAGACACAGCCTCTGGCGGTGGAATAACACAGATTGCAACAGACTTTTGGGCAAGAAGGACATGTCTCAGTTCGAGGCTGCCCAGCTCGCCAATCTGGTTTGTGAGGACGCTGAGGAAGCAAAGGCTTTGGTTCCGAGGTAAAGAGAGAGAGAAAAAAGAGATTGGACGCGAGAAGATATGTATTCGACACGGGATGGCTATAACTTTTAATTGATAGTCTTACGAACAAAATCGGCGATGACAGAGTTCAGGAGCTTCTGAATGAAATGCTGACTATCAAGAAGTTCCAGGGTTAAGAACTAGCATATACGCATAATGCTTACGCCCTACGCACGCCATTACTATCACCACTAACACCATCACCACCATCATCATTGCTGTGGACTCAAATTTACTACACCTCATGCGCCCAGTACACCTACAAAGTTCCTCCCGTTGTCATGACACACGACCTAAAAACAATCCAAAAAAAGAAAAAGAAACATCCATTCATCGCATACTGTCACTTTCCCCACAAAAAGAAGTCTCTGTCTCCACGTATCAATATTCAATATATAGCTCTTCTCTTAGAATACTTGGAACGAAGAGTAGCACCTAGAACGCGTTCATTTTATCCAAAAGTGGAAATTTGTTATATCAGGATGATCTCCACCGTACATTGTGGTTTTTATATTGGGGTCACGGTGGCCAAGGGGAGCGCTTTTTCTGTTCTCTCGGCAAACGCTCCGGTGTGACGGTCGTTGTTGCCTATCTCGCATATTTCCCGGAAAGATGGACGTTTTGTTTTAAGTCGTCATGGTAACAACACCGTAGCTGAATCGCATTGATACAAAGAACTAGCATGCAGCTGATTGGCATCTCATTTCTTCTATTTGACTTGCGTCGCATAATAATACAATGTTTGATACACATGCCTGCTTATGAGGGCGGTCTTCGGTACAACACACGTCGTCCTGATGAACATTCTTGCGTCATGGTCGCAGGCAAATAGAGATATGGTGACACAAGTGCATCTACAAACTTCAAGAAAAACAAATCTTTTATATCCAGTGGGAAGACACCCTGTTGCGATTTGGTTAGAAAGTTGCTGACGCTGCGTCAATTCACCCATAAAGAAATAATGTTACAACTACCCTATTATACACGGTGTGGATGAACCGCCCCCTGTGGCACGGTGCAGGTCGTACCACACTCGACTGTTTCTGGGGTTGAATCCGCTCCAGCCGAGCTATAATAACTATTAGCGCGTCAAAGCGTTTCCCACCCTCTATTTAACCGAGATTATTGACCGACGATACGTATATAAAAAAGAAATAGAAAGAACAAAGGCGACACATATCCAAGTACATCCCAGAGATATGAGAGAAAAAAGAACGTAAGTAAAGAAAAGTCATATGGTGAGAGTGAACAAGAGTACGTGAGCTGGTTTTGGTGCTAACAAGTCGGGGAAGGCAGCCAAAAACGCGGGTGAGTAATTCATATGCAACTGACCCAAAGTGCCGAGTGCAGGTGGCGCGAAAAAAAGGTCAGGAGATCTATTTCACAGCGTGCAGTGGAGGGGAAAGTGATATGCAAAACCAAATCGAAGCATGTGAATGCCTCAAGAGTCTTGAAAAGGTGGCAGACTTGTCCCCACACGTTTTCTGTATTTATCCCATCCTGTTATATTACATTCTTTCCTATTTTTCTTCTTTCTCAACGCCTTTTTTTTTTTTTCCTTTACTTTTTATCCCCACTCTTTTCCTTTCCCTGTACACTATGTCCAAGAAGTTCACCGTCGAGGAAGTTGCCAAGCACAAGTCTGACAATGACTGGTAATAAGAATAATTCAGCTGTGGCATCATTATTTGTTTGGGAGCAAGTAAAAGATGTCGCGTGGCCTTTCTTTTTTTCATAACAAGAGATGGGTACTTACTTAATCTCCTCACTTTCTCTTTTTGTTCTTGTTAGTTGGATCATCATTCATGATAAAGTCTATGATGTGACCCCTTTCCTCAATGACCATCCTGGTAAGTCAATTACTCTAGTAGTATTCCAGTCAGCATAGGGGGCTCACAAGATGACCATCCCGTAGGTGGAAAGAAGGTGCTCGTCAAGGCATCTGGTACGGACGCGACGAAGCAGTTCGACTCGTTCCACAATATGTCTGTTCTGCAGAAACTGGGTTCCAAGTTCTTGATTGGCGAAGTGGGCACGGAAGAAGCACCCGCTGCTGCTGCTGCTGCTGATGAAGAAGAGGAGCGATCGCCTCTGCAGATGGGCGAGACTTTTGGTGACATGGTGCCATTTGGTGATCCCATGTGGTAAGTCATCACAAAACGCGTGATTGCCCTCTTTAACAAGCTTTATAATATTTTTTTTTCTTTCTCGTGCATAGGTACCAAGACTGGCACAGGTAATTGCATAAATTTAAAAAGGCTAAAATAGAGGTCCGCTCACCTCTTGTATCCTAGTCCGTTCTACAATGACTCGCACCGCGCTGTGCGCAAGTTCGTCCGCGAGTTTGTGGAGAAGGAAATCATGCCCTATACCCACGAGTGGGATGAGGCCAAGTCCATCCCCAAGGAGCTCTTCCAAAAGGCAGCCAAGATTGGTATCCTTGCCTCGGCATGCCACCATGCTCCCGCTGAACTGCTGCCCTATGGCTACCCGGCTGGTATCAAGCCCGAGGACTGGGATGCTTTCCACAACATTATCGTCGTAGACGAGCTCTCGCGCTGCGGCTCGGGTGGTGTCACCTGGGCCCTCGTCGGTGGCCTCGGCATTGGTCTGCCTCCCATCGCCTTGTTTGGCTCGGACTATCTGAAGAAGAAAGTCATCCGCGACTGCTTGGCTGGTGAAAAGTTCATCTGTTTGGCCATCACCGAGCCCAGTGGTGGTTCGGATGTTGCCAACCTGTTGACCGAAGCCAAGGATGCTGGTGACCACTATGTGTTGAACGGCGAGAAGAAGTGGATCACCAACGGGTATGTCCTAATCGTTTCGTATGCCCGCTAGATTAATCAACCCTCTATGTAGTGTTTTCGCAGACTACTTTACTGTGGCTTGCCGCACCGGTGGTCCTGGCTTTGAGGGCATCTCGTTCCTGCTTGTGGAGCGCACCATGCCGGGTGTCACGACCCGCCAGATGAACTGCTCTGGCGTCTGGCCGTCGGGTACGGCTTACATCACTTTTGAGGATGTCAAAGTGCCGAAGGAGAACCTCATTGGCGAGGAGAACCAGGGCTTCCGCTACATTGTCGCCAACTTCAATGCTGAGCGCATGGGTATCGTCATTCAAGCAAACCGCTTTGCTCGTGTCTGCATTGAGGAGTCTCTCAAGGTAAAGCAAAAAATATCCAGAACTATGCAGAGCTGACTTTTCTTCCTTTGTTTACAGTACGCTCACAAGCGCAAGACCTTTGGCAAGCGTCTCATTGACCATCCTGTTATCCGCAACAAGATTGCTCACATGATCCGACAAGTGGAAGCCACTCATGCTTGGATGGAGATCCTTGCTTACCAGACCCTGCACATGCCCTTGGACCTTCAGCCTCTTCGCCTGGGTGGTAACATTGCACGTAAGTTGGACTTATGTACCTGAACAAGACCTCTCACTTATCATTACTGCAGTATGCAAGGCGCAGTCCACACAAACCTTTGAATACTGTGCTCGTGAGGCAGCCCAGATCTTTGGTGGTCTAGCCTACACACGCGGTAAGTGGAATGATATATGCTATACAGTTTACTGATCTACCTATGTTTGCAGGTGGTCAAGGCGAAAAGGTTGAGCGCCTCTATCGCGAAGTGCGCGCCTATGCTATCCCTGGTGGTAGTGAAGAAATTATGCTGGAGCTCGGTATCCGGCAAGCGACCAAGATCGGCTCTTTCATGGGAGCAAAGATGTAGAGCGTCAAATGTACAATCCGTATGCTACTATGGGCACGCCTGTCTTGAATAAGAAATATATACAAATATATGCAATGCTTCTATGAAGTGACAAAAAAAAAACTTATCTTTCTATACAGACTTGTTCTGTCATGACTTTTTGCTAGCCACTAAGTGTATATGCTAATATCCGTAAAATCCCAGAGATGGGATCAGCGATTGATTTACCGCATTCCATGTTCATATAAAGTAGTACTCGGTTTTTCTCTCCCTCTCTTTTTTGCTCTGAGAGAGCAATGACTTAAATCTCGCTTTACTTGTTCTGTCATGCTGCCCACCTTTAATACACGTCGTCCACACCCTCGCCCACTGAAGCGAAAAGCCCAACCCGCCTTTTGTTGCGGCCTCAGCCGTCGATGGGCGCTCCGTCTCGTCATCTTCCTCATCGCTACCTTTCTTTTCTCTCAGCATTACTTGATGCCGTCCACAACTTCGAGAGATGCAGCTCGCCAAGAAGCCTTTCCGGAACTTGCAGTGGCTCGCGCAGTCTCGTTGAACGAAATGTCAAGTACGCGGATACCCAAGATCGTCCACTTTATCTACGGTCTACGCGGTCCTGAGCCCACCCTCGACCTCATCCACTACCTTGCCATCAAGTCGGCACACGACGTGCTCAAGCCCGATAAGATTTTATTTCACTATCATTATATGCCAGTTGGTGAGATGTTCGAACGTGCACGCCCGATGCTCACCTTACGGCACGTTCCTATGGTGAACAGCGTTTTTGGACGCCCTGTCTCTCACTTTGCTCATGCAGCCGACGTCGTACGCCTCGAGGCCTTGCTAGAATTTGGCGGTATCTACATGGACCTCGACCTGATCTCGCTTAAGCCCGTCGATCACCTTCTCGAAAACACATTTGTTATGGGTCAGGAGGGTATAGGCAAGTGAATCCAATCCTTGAAGGAAGTAAGCTTACACCTCACTAGATGGTTCGGTCGGTCTGTGCAATGCCATGATCATGGCCCGTCCCAACGCGCCGTTCTTGCAGCGTTGGTATGCTACCTATGCTACCTTTGACAATAGCGCGTGGAACTATCACTCCGTGATCTTGCCTGGCAAGCTCGCCCCTCATTTCAACAAGGAGGTCACCATCTTGAATCATACCGCGTATTTTTGGCCCTTGTGGGATACAAACGGCTTGCGCACGCTGTACCTCGAGAAGACGTACGATTTCGCCAACAATCTCGGCACACATATCTGGGAATCGCCTGCCAACAAGCATTTGATGCGCGACGTCACTGAACAAGAGATCATGGAAGTCGATACCAGCCTTTATTGTCAGCTGCGACCCTTCTTACTCGATGGAAAACCCGATCCGCGACAAGGCTCCTGCGATATTATGGCGCATACCATGCGAGATGATAAACTCAGTAAGTGCCAATGCCATGAATAGGAAGAAATATTGAACGCGATTTTTAGTTGGCCAGTGGCCCCTGGATCAAGTTACTGATACTCGAATGAGCCGCATGCGCGCCAACGATATATCGGGAAACCAAGTCTCGGGTTTGATCCAGAGCGGTGAATTCAGCTCGGACGGGCTACATCTGGCCGGCGAAGCCAATTATCTCTTTGTATCGCTTCCCACGGAGACCCACCTGGATGCGCTGACTGTAAGCTGGTGGATGAAGACCGAGACAGAAAAGGAAAATGGCACGGCCGTTGTGATCCAGACCGAGCGTGCCAAGCTCTATGTGCGCACCGAACGCGTCAAGACATACAATAATAATAAGCATGCACCCATATCTCTCGGTCTTTCGACTGTGCTTTTGGAAGACGACTGGAACTGGAAGGCCCAGACCGATCTGGAGGTGCACGCCAGCCCGAGCCCTATCAACCAAGACAAGAAACATCATCACTTTTGCTTGGTAGTGAACAGCGGCTCGTCGACATATGTACCGCCCGTGGTGCTTTACATGGACGGCTATGTTATTGCGAGTAGCAGTCGCTGGCACCTACCCCATCATTTCGATACCAAGGTACGAGGCGTTTGGTTTGGTTCGTCTGAGCCGGAGCACGGTAACTATCAGGATCCGTGGGATACGCGACCAAGTTTGGAAGCATGGTATCAGGACGCACGGATCTGGGAGCGTGCGCTCTCGCCGCAGGAGGTGCGAGATGTTCTGTTGGAGCATGGTCCCTTTGCGAACGCTGCTGAGCAGCCCAAAAAGGAGACTCCCCAGAACAAACCGCAATGGAAAGAAAATGGTTCACCAGAGGCAAAGCCACCCGCCGCAGAACAGCTACACGATGACATTAATTCAGATGCCAATGCACTATGGTCGGAAGATTAAGTCGCAGGAATAAGTCTTCTGTTTTTGGTTGTCTTCTGTCAAAGGGGAAAACCTTGTACCACAGCCCACACACTCATATACACCCTTTATACACACTCTCACAAATTAAATTCTCATTCATATACACAGTAGCATGTACCTAAAAGCTTATTTTCATGTATTAGACATGATGCACAAAACAATGTTTCACGTAAATTATACATCTCCTTCATTGAATGAAGAACTTTTCCAAATTTCACTAATCAAATGCACCGTATCCCACTTAAATGCCTGCACTGAAATGTGTATCTTTATCCTTCCTATAGGAATATAAAGCAGAAAATGGGACTATAAGCAATCTAAAATGGAGTTCAACACGATACATCGGTTTTATTATTATATAGAAAAGTATAGATGATAACTGAAAGGAACAGCAAAGCCTGGTAAATCTTCCGCTGATAACAGAAGTAATGCCTTGTATCGTCCGGGACGTACGTAATAATATGTGTTTCAGACGAGGTCAGAGGCTTGCACGCAACCGAACAACTTATTTCTCTTCTGCATTTAAATCTAATAATAGGTGCGGTTGCCCTGACTGGGCTGCGCACGGACACTGTACCATATCGTGCTCTTTCATATATCCTAGCAACGCGCTGGTCTATGCGCGCAATATTCTGTATTTGACTTCTCATAGTGAAACATATGCTCCTCTGTATGTCCTGATATAGAGCAGTAAACCAGTGATAATAGTTCAGAGACACGATGGAAGATCATAGGTTATTGAACGTTCAGATTATTATCTTCTTCACAGTCGTGCTGAAGGTTTGCATGTACCTCATAATGGACACAGTTTCCGCGGCACATACAACAGTGTTGATTCAATAGCTCGAAGCAACTCGAAGCTCGTATGTCTGATATGAGATGCACTACTGGTGGAGAGTTGTGCTTCGACATTCGAACCCGCATGGTTGGTGGGCGAAATCAAAATGCAGATATCCTAGCCCAACGTCTCGGGAAAGGAGGTAGATCGCAGTGCCCTATTCAGGGCCGCTCGCCACCTGCTGCTTGGCGTTGGCACTTTTGCCCATCAACTGGAGCAGGGTTCCTTATCTGCCAAGTCCGCCGATTAATTAAAAATTAGGATCACGCATACCTTTATATTTGACTGGGAGAGAGCAAGCCCATGAGCCGAAGAGTAGCCAATGAGCAACAGATTGCGTTTAGGCATTCAGCATTTGCGTTGCTTTGCTCCTCCGTGTCTTTCTAGGCACGATACTTAGCTACTTCCGAGTGACCTTAGAGTTGAGTTTTCAGCGAGTGAGGATCTGAAAGCGGAGGGTCTCGCGTAAAGAAGCTGCTGCAGATTGGACTTATTGGGAGAACGTCGAAAAGACAAAAGGGAAAGTGAAAAGGGGCTACGATGCACAGGGCTTTTAAATCCGGTTCTTCTGTGTGGGCGCCTCACTGACGTGAACCTGAAACCCCGCTCTGTTCTTTACGACAAGATCGCCTTGGATCGAGTGTACCTGTAGACCATCACGCGTGTCAAAGTACTTTCATCGGACAGACAACAGTGGAAGGCAACTTACGGGGCGTGTTATGACTTTATAGGATGCACATGAACCAGTTTGCCTACCAGCAGCACCTGCAACGGCAGTTGGCACAGTATTATGCGTTGCAACAACACCACCAACAGCATCAGCAACACCAGATGCAGCGTGGCTACCCGCCCCAGCCACCCGTGCCCATGCGATCCCAGCTGCAACAGGCAAACTATGACCCAATGTCACCCAACCCGGCCATGTTTGCTCCTTCCCAGCAAAAGCAGCCACGTGAACACGACGCGCGCTTCTACCATCCACAACCCTACCCGCAACACCTTCCTTTCCAGCAACCACCACAGATACAGCATATACAGCAACAGCAACAGCAGCAGTCGCTTCCTCCTTCGCACAACATGGCGCTTCCTGCAAATGTGGCCTACAGATCCGCGCCTACCCCTATAGAGTCTACGCCTGCCCAGACTGACTCTCAGAAAAAGACGTTGACCCTCTACCAGACCCGCGACAAGGCTCACATGAAAGCCTTTGACAACCAGGAGAAACAGCGTCTGGAGCTCCAAAAGGTCAAGGTCCGCCAAGAGCTTCAGCATCGACAGGAAGAACAGACTATGCATGCCAGCTTCATGCAGTTGGGTCTACGCGGAAGCCGCTACTTATACCCCCGTTACCGTAAACGACCGAGAACATCCACCGAGTTTCGCTTGTAAGTTCATGCCTGGTTACGCTACATATTCAATGTCTAAGCATGACTTTGACCGCTAGCACCTCCAAGGATCTGGAGAAGCAAGCGGACACGGAAGATACGTTGGTGCCGATCCGCATCGACATCGAGGTGGACGGCTATGTCGTGCGGGATACCTTTACCTGGAATCTTAATGGTAGCTCATTATGATCCGCGTTACTGCAGCTGCATGCTCATCATGAATTATATACACGTAGAGATCCTGATAACTCCAGAACAATTTGCAGAAGTCATGTGCGAAGACCTGCGTTTACCGACCTCGACGTTCACGCCTCTCATCACTCAGGCCATCCGCCAGCAAGTGGAAGACTATTACCTTCATGCATCGAGCATGGTGACACAGAGTGACACGGGCAATGAGCAAAAGGAAGACAGGGAGCAAGTGCTGCAAGTTTTGCAAAAATCGGACGGCGTTTCCACTCCTCTGCCTCAAGACCCTACATCATCCGCGCCGACACAGGCTGAGTTACGGCTCGTGATCAAGGTAAGTGCTAGTTGATGGGAAGCAAAATAACTAACTCCCCATATCCTTTAGCTGGATATTACGGTCGGCAACCAGGCCCTCGTGGATCAGTTTGAGTGGGACATCAACTGCCGTCAAAACTCGCCCGAGAGTTTCGCACATGTTCTAGTAGCGGAATTGGGTTTGGGTGGTGAATTCAAGCAAGTGATAACCATATAGTACTCGTAACTAGTTAACTCATTCCTTTTTTTTTTCTTTTGTTTCTATCGACAGGTCAGCAATCGCGCATTCCATTCGTGAGCAGGTACACACCCACACAAAGTCGCTGCTCATCACTGGTCATGAGTTCGATGGGGAGACGATCACCGATATCGAGCTCCGCAAGTGCTTTCGTCCTTCCCTGCAGAGTATCATGCGTCAAGCAGACATGGCAGACAAATTCACGCCTGCGGTCATGGAATACACGGATATGGAAATTCAAAAACTGGAGCGCGACCGCATGCGCGAGGCACGGTACGTGGCAAAAAAAAAAAAAGAAAAAGTGCTATGTCATTGTCATCCTGATCTCTGTCTGTAGGAGGAAGCGACGACAAGGACGCGGACGAAGGGGCATGGTCATGCCTGATCGTGTGCCGTTGAGCACACACCGCACCGGCGTCGTGCTAGTACCGCCACAACCCAGCGACGATGCCAATGATAAGCACGAGTCCAGCCACTTGCAGCGACGCAGTGCCTTAAAGGCACGACAAAACATCGCGGCCGAAGCAGCAGGCAGTTCACTCGATTTTTCGGATGACGAACCACAGCAGATGGGCCGTGCCGCAGTGCAGACGATCCAGCTCCAGGCAACATCCAACAGTATGTCATCTCGGTAGATCGCCTGACTGCGCAGATGATTGACGTATTTATTTTAGACGTGGCACAGAGCTGGTCTTGCAGCCATTGCCGCTGTCGCATTAATGAAACACCGGCTGTGCAGCGAGGACCCCTTGGCGATAAGGTAACGAAGTCGTAATCGGTGCTACTAAAACTAAGCGAAAATACCAGACATTGTGCAACACCTGTGGCATTTACTATGCGCAGTACAACGTGCTACGGCCGCTTCATACCAACGCGATGCTCAACGGCTCTCTGATGGCAAGCTGGCAGCAACCGAAGCCAAACGGGCTGTCAATGAGCTCATTCCCAAGCAGAGGGTAACGGGTGATTGTTATTCATTGATCCAAATGAAAAGCAACAACAACATTTTGCATAAAAGAACACATAACACATACATATACACAACAAGGACCCTAATGGTTCCCTTTTATGGCATATACTGTTTTGGTGTTGCCGACCTATTCTTTCTCTCTTTTGCTTTCTCTTATTTTCCTCTTTCTCTCTTTCTTTGCTTACTTGTTCGTCGTTCACCCTTGACTCGCCTTGTGTTGTTCTGCTTTTACCCTTGATTCCACTGCCATTTGCATCCTGTAATTTTAAAACTGGATCAGCACGTCTATAACTGCAATAGTGCGGCCGAGTATGGTCCGCACGTACCTGTTCTCCTCCATGTGCCATGTACCTTGGACAACCCTGAACCCATTGTGGTCATCAAACGGGAAACGACATCGACCGGCCATCCTCCGGTTGTCCTCGGTAATAATAAAAGAAGAGGGATAGGCTGGACTCGTGACTGACGCAGTTGATATAACCTTTGAGCAGTAACGGGACCACTTGTGGAAGGCAAGAAGCCTCTTATTATTGACGAGCGACGAGATCGATCCAAGGACTTGATGATCTTTGATCGGCGATCGGTGCAAGCAAGTGCGACACCGCCCCCCGAGTTTTCATCCCCCGGATTCTATCCGCTCGACGCTTCGCACGGTCCACTTTTGAAACTGCTTTCGACCCATTCCCTGCTTCCCTTTGAATCTCAGTCTAATCACCCACAGCAACAACAGCAGCAACAACTGGGACATCCTCCTCCAACATTTCCCTATTTCCAATACCCACAGCAACAGCAGCAGCAGCAGCAGCAGCAAATGATGTTTCAGCAAGGCATGCCTCTCTATGGCGCGCCCAACATGCAACATATTCCCCCACAGCTTATGCCATTTCTCGTGCCTCAACTATATCAACAGCAGCAACAGCAGCAACAGCAGCAACAGCAGCAGAATTTTGTCAGTCGTCAAGGGTCCTATACAAGGCGCAAACCCGTTCAGCTCCAAGACCCGGCAGGATCCGCTACTTCGTCTCCGATACCCCAACGCCAAAACAGCACCACCAGCCATCGTATTCAGCGGAAACCGGCCACGAGTACAACTGCTCCCGGTGTCCCACAACAAACGCCCAGGCGCGTGCGATTCTCAAAGGAGAAACCCGAAGAGTACCTCTACCCGCCCGAAATCCCCACTGATGATGAGGAAGACGACGAAGAAGTCTATCAAGATTATGGCTACGAGTACGACTACGAGAATCCAGACGACGCTGACGAATATGACGATTTTGTTCAAGACGAAGCGGCCAGCAGCAGGTACTATCGGCGACGTCCACCTCCATCCAGATATTATTATGGCGAGGACGGCGGCGCGTACATGTATCGACCACCACCACGGCCACGTCCTGTCGCTCATCCGCCCATGGATGAAGTGCATTATTACCAACGTCATCACAATGCACCCGGACGCCATCCTAGTACGCATCACCCACATGATTTAGCATATCGCCGAAAATGGGCTCTACGGTAAACCACAAGATACAGCTTGACCATAGAAACCGAAATTTTACCCCCACTCCGTCTTTATTGTTTTCTTCTCCCTTCCTTCCTTTACACAAAATTATATATACACTGCATTTGAAACATACACTTACACACACAACAACACCCATGACTAGAGCATATATCTGTCTGCCGTGTATCTCTTGGTCATGGTACTTATTTATTTACCATCAATAATCCATATTATAATGTATGCATGCATGTGTCATCACCGGAACCATTGTACCCAGGGACAGGAGTTTGAACGCGTAAAAAGCATCCGACAGGAACAACTTATAACAGTTACTAATCATGATTCGCCAGGTTTAAGACGCTTTGACCAGTCGGTTTCATGAGGTATTAAGGATTAAATGGAAGCTCTTTTCTAGTGATGATTTAACTTCACAATGATTTAACCATTTATCACTCAAGAGAATTGAAACTACGCATGACGCATACTATTACCATGGCCCGGGTTCCAGAGTATCGGTCCATGCCCGCGTTTTGAGGCTCATACATATTCCGACTTTGCCGCAGCAGCGATTATGTGTTCATATATGGTATCACTGCTGTAATGCCAAAGTCTATCAAAGAGCTTCCTGTACAGTTTTGGGAGTTTTTACGCGAAAGAGTATTATGGCGATGGGCATCTTTGATATCGAAAACACGAAGTCAAAAGTTATACCGCGTCGTTATTTGAACTTACGCCTGTTTCGCTGAGATTTCACTTTCGGGTCGGACTTCACATGGGTGTCACATAGGCAGAGCGATGCATTGCCCAGCCGTCAGACCACAGAAGAAAAAAGAACACGATGGACGTACATGTTGAATAAACTGTTATTAATATATAGACATAGAAAAATAAGTATGACAAAATTAGGATGATGGATAGCTAAAGCAATTGGCTGATAAAAAAGAAGCGTAATGGGTTCGCGAATATGAATAAGGCGTGCCTTGAGAAAGAGGACGTGCACGTTCGGGGGGAGGAGGGATATAAAATTTAGGCTCACTGAGCTAGCGCGACGACCTTGTTAATCATAACGGGCGTGTACTGATAGACAGTAGCAAATGATAACGAGAGAAGAACAAGAATGACAGCGTCTGGTTATTGTGAAAGGGTGAGTCCATTTCTTGTCACCAACCTGGGATTCTGTGATACTTACTGAAAAGCGTCTTCTCCCATGGCTCCATTACATAGACGGCCGTCATAAGCTCATATTGAAAGAACTTAGTGGTAATGTAGCCGGTCAGCGACGAGGACGACTTGGACGACATGCTGAGTAAACAAACAGAAGCAGTAGAGGGCGGTAGAAACGAAAAATAAGCCGGACTTCTCCCTCCTGCTGCTGCTGCTCTTTTATAGAGCCCCCTACCGGAAAAATATTCGTCGCGCGTATCGGCCCGGTCGGATTCTTGCCTTGCCTATGGTCGCACAGCGACATTAACACTTCTTACGGAAATGGCCTGGTTGACTTTTTCTTGGAGAAAGTATCGCCGAGTGTCACCTGCCCTTTTGACACCTTTTTGTTCTTCGAATGCAATATGGAAGTGCGCTGAATTTTTCATGTGCCCATCTGAATTGTTTATCCAGCCCTTTCTGACTTTTTCGTTTTCCCAAATTGTGCAAAGTGTTTCAATCCGACTTTGCAAATCATGCTGAGAGGGCTGAAGAGAAGGATGACTCAGTTCTTTATTCTTTATCTGACTATGGTTTCAGCATCTCAAACACACTCGTCGACACGAAGCGATACACAGTCGCACTGCAAAGACGGCATTTGATAAAATCTTGTTCCTGGAGATCACTAGTGCTATTCTTTCGAGATAGCTCTCTCTTCCTCACTACAAAAACCGGCTTTATGGTATCATGCGAAGGGACTATTATTTCCTTCCCACTATCAGTGCATCTGACGGCAATATATATTGAAGCACATGATACAAATTCCGCGTCGGAATTAAACTCATTTGAAAAGGGATTGTGCAAAAGTGCACTCACAACGAGGCCAGAACACATCGCTACAAACACATTGCCTGATGTTCCTGTGGAGTAACCTTTATGAGATAGAATTCTATTAAGGTAGCAGAGGAGTTTGATGCCATGTACAGACCCGTGTCAAATTCTTAGATATGTAGATATACAGGAATTGTTTGCTCTTGAATCCGCTGGAGCAAATGAACAAAATTAAGGCGCTCCTTTTGCTGTCAAATCCACGTATGCAACAGATGGAGTCTGACCATGTGTTTGGGTCCTGACTGTGGTGCCGGGGCTAAAAGAGTATTACTATGAGCCTAAAACTAACTGATATTTTGATAGAGTAGATAGTGTTTATATTGATAGCCGAACATCAACCAATGCCAGGTTTATAATGCATATGTACAATATGATCAAAATTTAATATGCGTACGTATAGGATTAAAGACGTAAAGAGGGTGAATATAATGTCATTGGCGATGATCAAGCTGTCAGCACAGGCTCTGATTTATTGAAGCAGCCCATGTCTTGGAGGATCCCATACTGCAGCGTTATCTATCAATGCCGTCATCCTCGCTGCACACAACGTGTCGCTTCCATTCTGTGAGGAGCTGATAAGTGATCTTGAGGTTATCAGACAAGATTATATGTAGAGTCATGGTCCGTGATTCACCCTCAAGCATCCTGTTGCAGAGTTGTCCTACTACAGGGAATGGTCGGTAAGAAAGAAGCACGCTGGCTCAAGTGCTTACGCTTAGCATTAAGGCACCGGAGGACAAGCATTCGTCCACACAAGGGGTTTTCTCCCTGTCAAATATCTCATATACTCCTGTCTTGTTCAGACACCCTTCATCCACTTTCACTGATTTTTTTTTATTTCATCATTAAGTTTTTTTTATTGAGACAAGGATGAATAAGAAGGGATGTGGAATATAACAATTACAACAGAAGAGTATCAAGCGGTACAGTTGTGGCCAAGAGGGCGGAAGATGGTAACGGTAGCGCATGTACGAGAACAAGTTGGAGTCGCTGAGAGTCCTGAAAGCTAACGAAGGCCAGCAACTGTAGTGGCTATTCCTAAAGAGCGCGATCACCGACATTGCCAAATACGCACCGTCTGATCGACGCTTCCAGTAGCCACCAGCGGTAAAGTTGGGCAGTACCTGAGATAAAAAATTTTTAAGAAAAAGGTAAAATGGCGGCTGTTATCGTCCTTACGAAATACAAGTAACAAAGTGATCATGTGCATCAATGGACTTGGCACACCGGCCGGACCTCAGATCCCATATCTTGATGCTCTTGTCGTCAGATGCGCTGACAAGGTATTTTCCGTTCGGGTGCACGGTGAGTTGCCGGACCCAATTATCGTGGCCCACCTACACACAAACAAGTTATAAGTATGTACAGCCATGCGAGTATTTTAGAAAGATACCAGTGTGCGCAAGAGCTGCCCGGTCGATGCATCCCACAACTTAATTGTTTTATCCCGCGAGCCTGTTGCCACGTACTGTGCAGGTACTTGCTCCTTTCGCTGTGTTTATATGCATCAGAATCAATACAGCTTCATGTCATTCCCGACTCGCTTTTAGCACTTACACTGGTGTCTCCAATCAACTCGGCAATATAACCGTATGTGTTCAACGGAAGGAATATAGCGCATTCGACGACGTGGTCGTGGTCCCTGAGCTCCGTTCTTGTGTCACCTTTGGTAAGGTCCCAAACACGGGCAGTCTTGGAAATTGTGCATGCTCAGTTTAGCTTTTTCTCAAAAGAATCACATGCGAGCGTTACATACCTGGTCATTCGAGCAGCTCACCAAGTACTTTGCATCTTCGCTGGGAAGAGCAGAGCGTACCCAATCAAGATGCCCTGCAAGAGTTTTGATGCAGTATCTAATGGCGTAATGTTTAGCAAACGAAACTGCAACCCACATCCTACACAGAACGGCGCACCCCTCGTTCCCCACCCTCAATCTGCCACTTACCCCGACGTCATTTCCCAAAACTTGATGGTTTTGTCACGCGAGGCAGAGACGAGAATATCGCTGCCAGGCAGGACAGCGATCGATGAGATACTGTGGTCGTGTCCATAAAGCGTACGGGTACAGTTGTAGTCGTTATTAATGTCCCAAACTTTGATGGTCAGGTCAGCTGAGCAGGAGACTAAGTTTTTGTGGGGTGTAGTACACAGATGGGATGGGCGATAATGACGGGATGATGGATAAGTAACGTGAAAATATGAAAAAGCGAGCAACTCATGTAGTTGTACGTACTGAGGTGATTTCCTTTGGTATCAAAGATGACATCTTGTACTGCCTTGGTGTGGCCCTTGAGCGTACGCTCGTACTCTCCCGACTCATAATCCCAGATTTTGATGGTGGCGTCCTCGGAAGCGGAAGCGAGAATCTGATAAACAGGGTGAAAGGCGATGCGGGTGATAGGACTACGATGCGCCATCAAATTGAATTTAGCTGGTGCTCTCGGAATCCAGTCGGCTTCACCCAAGTTTTTGCGCGATGGAGCCGTGCTGAGTTCCTCCTGCATCTGCGACGTTTTGGCTTCCAGCTCCAGGATCTAAACATGCCCACTTGCAATACTTTAGTATGACTTTTTCTTACTACATAGGTCGTCGTTTTTGTATGTCCCTCTCATTCTGACCTTCTTTTGTAGCCGTATCACGGATGTCCACTTCTTTTCGAGCAGATTCGCGTACTTGCTGTTGCCATCGAGCTCTTGGATTTGACTCTCCGTCTTGAGCGCCATGAATGCTTGTGTGAAACCGCAACTGTCGAGGTATCCCAGAATCGCCTTGTGCCTGTAATAAACTGCTTTCAGTCTCCAGCTGGCATGCCCACAATTTATTATTTTTATCAAGTACAGTTCATCTTTTTGCCGTTCTGAAAGAAGCGAAGTTGTGGTCATGGTATCACCGGGGGTTGAATCAAAGAAGAAAAAAAAATAGAGAGAAAGAGAGAGAAGGTGGAAAAATAGAAAGGAAAACAAGCGAGGCAAAAGAAACAAAACACAGCACAAGTAAATAAAAACGGCTCTCGGTGCGACGTACGGAAGAGTGACACGTCTGCGGATCGGTGCGCTGTGCATAACTATGCATCGTTAATACATAGACCACCAACAGACCGGAAGCTGCCACGCTGAAACCCAAACTTGGATGACAGCTCTACGAATCTCCAGGGCTCAATCGCCATTGGTTCACCGCTCGAAAGAATGCGCCTGCATACAGTATTTACATCCTTTTTTTTTATAGTATAGATTATTTCGCTGCAATTTTTACGCGATTGTACCCGAATATACAATGCAAATACTAGTACTTACATGATGTGTCTCTGATGAAGTGATATATTACATTGTGTATATATTTATCACTCAGCACTACTATTAAAAAAGTTTAAATACATATATGACTCAATCTAATAGGCCATATTAAAAGACGCCATCCTCCACTTGAGCCGTATTGCTCTTCTTTACTAGTAAACAGACCCGCCAATGACCTGCTAACTCACTGGGAAGCATCAGAGCTACTCTATCACGACGGGCAGGCGTCTAGTAATGGTCATAGCAAAGGGTCAACAAACGGATGCAGTTGGAAGGCGGCGAATATATCTTTGTATGGAAAAGACAATGAGTGCTATCATACTCGTCTAAGACCACAACCGGTGCACAAGTTGGCTGCTCGTGCAAGTACGTGTACTGCTGGTTATGATCTCCTTGTACTAAATATGCCAACGCGAAACTATGTATATGAGTGAGTATATGTAAAAGCGGGATTAATTGTGGACATGGCAGTCAATCGGAAGGCCGGACTTTATAGCATAGACATTTTCTTTCTTGATACAACGGCTTAATATCATGGTGGATCAAGGCAATACACCGGTCCCAGATCTTTTCGAAGCGTAAATCACTCGCATTAAGCACCCAATGCACTTCATGCTTAGCCTGAATGTAGATATTTACGCGATCTGCGTACCCTCGACTTGTCTTTGGATTCCATCCTGAAAGAATATGACGCCAAATCAGCCACCACTACCGATTCACTCCATTTCGGACAACATCCAATGGAACTCAATGCCACCATTGATGCATATAAAGTATGTCCTGGATCACCACGACGAGAAACACGAGTCTCTTACACCCGACCTATTATTTAATTCTACTCAGGCACACGTTATCCGACGCAAGGCAAATTTTATTCGGCAAGAATGCAAAGAAAAGTTCCTTCAGGCGACGTTGTCATCTGGTCAGCTGCAAGTACCCGACAAAGAGCAGCTGCAGGAAAAGAGTAATAATTCGGGAACAAAGTAATTCATTATGAACTCACAAGTCTCATAGAAAGCGCGGGACAGATCGTTGAGAGCGAACTGAACTTGCTCGATATTGATAACGAAAGTTTAAAGGACGCATTATCTCGCTATCATGAAATTGCGGAAAGTATGTTTCATGTAGCAGGGTGGAGCAGAGACCTAAAGTTATTCATTTTCTTTTACGTAGGATACCAAACACTTATGAAAAAAGCGGATAGGGCGGTGGAGCTCTTGAATCAAATCCGACGCGACGTGAGTGTTGGAACGGAAAGTATGGAACAAGATTCAGTCGACTCATATAGCTTCTCTTAAGGAAAAAGAATTGGACCGCATCGACAAACTTGTGAGTCACGATGAGCCGGCATCACTTGAAGAGTGGGAGGCCGAAAACGAACGCTTGATGGAAGAGGATGCAGAAGTCAACATGGAGATTGATGACACCAAAGAAAGTACGGCAAACTTGAGCAAGGAGCTCGCACAAATGAAGCGCGACCTAGCCATCCGGGAGGAGGAGCGCCGTCTGGCAGAATCCAAAGCAAAAGGAGCGCTTGAAAAGAGCTCTACCATGAAAGAGGCCATGGAGAGAACGTTGGCACAGTAAGTGCAAACGCAAGACACAGCTTGTGTTACTGAAACGTATTCGTATAGGTACAACTCTATGAAGGAAGACTATGAGAATTTGCTTGGAGTGGAATCTCTGGAGATGCCAACACCGACATTGATCCGTGTACGGTTTGCAACGCCCAAGCACGAGGAACTCGAGATCCATTTGGACGAGTCGACAAAGCAAGTGTATGAAGCTACAGTAAGTAGACGCACATGCCCTGAGTAGGTATAGGTTCTCATGTATGCTTCAGCTCTCCAATAGTGATGTCGACATTGAAGATTTGGTGGTGTTGAGCGAGAAATGGCCGGCAGCAGAAGCACCTCAGATCATTTTCCAGGGCGTGCTCTCGAAAATCAAGGGATGAAGCTCCAACACGTACGATACTGTAAATACAGGATTAAACTTTCTTTGTACATAAAAAACATCTTTTTCTTGGAATGGGTGGGGGGATGGGTTGTCTATAAGGTGGAATGGCGGTTGAGGAAGCTTTGCAAGGGCGAGGACTGCATTTGGGTCCACCTAGAGAGCAAGAGATACATGAATAAATGATATCTTCCATGATGAATATGACTTACATGCTGTAGCCACGCTTTTGAATCCATCGGCCGTTCTGCTTCTTTGCTGTTTTTGCGTTGTTTCTCGTCTTCTGACCGCGGACGGGTAAGCTCATGGCGTGACGACGGCCGATATAGTTGTTGATATTACGGTGATGGGTGACGTGGTCACGAACTTGGCGCTTCAGGTCGGTTTCGATGGTCATTGTCGAAAGGGTGTTGGTAAGTTCGCTGATTTGAGTTTCGGTGAGGTCCTGAACGCGGCCTGTCGGGTTGAGCTTGAGTTGGGTGCACAGCTTCATGGCTGTAGGCTCGCCAATGCCATAAAAGTATTGCAACGCAACACTGGATACCATATATAATATACATTAGATGCGAATAGCTTGTTATGGCACCATTTACCCAATGAGTTTTCTGTCAGGCAGATTGACACCAAGCAAATGTATCATATTATGTTATGTGTGTGTGTTTGGAGAAGCAACCTTGAACTAAATTGGCCTTGTGCCTATCATTTTCCCAGCCACACAAGAATATACTCAGTCACACTTCTTGCTATGCAACCAACTTTATCTTTTCTTTCTTTCCTTCTTTTTACACATTCACCACCACCACCATGTCTCGCCCAGAGCACATTGCCCCTCCAGAAATCGTATGCTTCTATTCAATTTCAAAATACAAGTGGGCTCATTCAAATATTTAGTTCTATGGAGATACCGAGGCGAGAAAGTATACCGAAAAGTAAGCCTTATATCTTTTTGACAGCTTCACGGATATTCATTATGACCTAGCTCGCGCATTGCGTCTGTGCAAGCTGACATGGCATACCGTGCACTCGAGCTTTTGAATCTGCCTCCTGGTCCTGCGTTCTTGCTCGATATCGGGTGTGGCTCAGGTCTGAGCGGTGAAATTCTCGAAGAGGAAGGTCACACTTGGGTTGGCATGGACATTTCCCCGTCTATGCTTGGTATGTCAAAAGAAATGTTATATTACTTTGTCCATGCTAAGTATTTCCTTCTATTTTCCTAGATGTTGCACAAGAGAGAGAAGTAGAGGGTGATCTACTTTTGCAAGACGCTGGTCAGGGTGTCGGATTTCGGCCGGGCACTTTTGACGGTGCGATCAGGTACAGCGTATAGCATAGATATATTTATCTGCTCTATTTATATTTACACCCTCGACTGTTATTTTTATCTAGTATATCCGTTCTGCAATGGCTTTGCAACGCAGACAAGGCTATCAACCGACCCAAGGCGCGCATCCAACGCTTCTTTTCGACCCTCTACGCATCTCTTCGGAAGGGAGCACGTGCCATTTTCCAGTTTTACCCAGAAAATGATGATCAGATCCAGCTTATCATTGACGTGGCGACCCGATGTGGTTTCGAGGGTGGTCTCCTTGTCGATTATCCCAACTCGAAGAAGGCAAAGAAGTACTACTTGTGCTTGTTCGCGGGTCAGCAAACGGGCGTGCGGAATCAGATGCCCAAGGCGCTGGGTGAGGATGGTGAGCTCCACCCGGACGAGGCCAAGTCGATTGAATACGGCAAACGACGGGCTGTGATCAAAAAGAGCAAGCACCAGCGGAAATCGGTCAAGGACAAGGAGTGGATCAATCACAAGAAGCAGGTTTACCGCGACCGTGGTGACAAGCCTGTTGCCAGAGATTCCAAATTTACAGGTCGCAAGCGAAAAGTCCGGTTTTAGAGACACGAACACCCTATCCTTATTACCTTATAACCTCCCCCTTTTTTACTTTTGTTGTATTTTTGCATTTCTCTCTTATTTTACATACGCACACGAACCAACACTCATATATACACAGACGTACGTCACTTTCATCCAACGGTCATCGCACGAGACACTTTTAAGTGCTCTATTTGCTTTTTTGGTATTGGAGCAAAAAATAACACATTGTGTCCCAAATCAAAGCACCTGCCAGATTCGTGTTTGGTGTAAAGCCCGCGCACATCAAGAGAAACAGAAAGAAAAGGTGAAAATACCCGGGAACGTCTGCCCCTTTCTCTCCCTTCTGTCAGCCCAACCACACAAAATAATAGTATCATACACACCATACACACATCAAACAGCAGCAAGAAAAGTACCCTTTCTTTCCGTTGGACAATATGGGCAAGCCAAAGAACAAGCCCCAAGACGTGGTCGATCTTGCGTTGGTCAGCCCGTCGACAGAAGATGCCATCACGGCTACTCTCAGGGTCCGTTTCGACAATGACTCCATCTATACTCGGATCAGCGACTCCATCCTCGTTGCAATGAACCCTTACAAAGACACTCTCCTGTCGCATAGTTCACCCGACTATGTGGCAGAGTACAAGGCCCTCCCCGAAGAACACGACCAGCTCCTACCTCATATTTACCAGATCACAAATCAAGCGTACCTCCATATGCGCCGGACAGCAGTAGATCAGTCGCTTATTCTCAGGTACATCCGACCGCTGCTTGCAAAGGATAATATTAATTCATTACTGCATTGTACAGTGGAGAGACTGGCAGCGGCAAATCAGAGACAGCCAAATCGATCCTGCACCACCTGATTGCACTAAGCAGTCAAAAGAAGGAGTCAAAACTCCAGAACCAGATCCTCAATGCCCAACTCGTCCTCGAAGCTTTTGGCCATGCCCGCACGCTCCACAACGGCAATGCATCTCGGTTTGGCAAGTACATTGAGATCCAGTTCAATGAACGCGGTCGGATGGTGGGTGTCAAGACCCTGAATTACTTTCTCGAGAAGAAGCGGGTGGCCCATTGTTTGGCAGGAGAAGACAACTTCCACGTCTTTTATTACCTCCTCGCGGGTGCAAGCTCCGAAGAGAAATCAATCCTGCGACTGACCGAGTCCGCTCATTACGCCTATCTCGCACGCTCCAATCCCAATGTCATTCTTGGCCCCGACCATGCTGAAAATTACGATGCCCTGAAATTAGCACTTCGGTCTCTCAATATCGGCAAACGGCATCAGGCACGCATCATGCAGCTCCTCGCTGCTCTCTTGCACCTCGGCAATCTCCAATTTGTCGATGATAGCACCGTCCAGGAAGCTGCCTTTGTCAAGAACAGAGACGTCCTCGACATTGTCGCCGATTTCCTCGGTGTCCAGGCCCGCGCCCTCGAAGACGTCCTGACCTACAAGACCCAAATGATCAAAAAGGACGTCACCACCTTAATCATGAACGCCGAACAGGCCGCACAGCAGCGCGACGAGCTTGTCACTGCTCTCTATTCGCTTTTATTTACCTGGCTGGTAGAGCAGATCAACGCCAAGCTCTGCACTGATACAGTACACAACGTGATTGGCATCCTTGACATGCCTGGCCCTCACACCTACTACGCGCGGGCCCAATTTGATCAGTACTGCGTCAATTTTGTCTCGGAGCGAATCCACAACTACATGCTGCGCCAACTCTTTGAGACAGACGTGAGCGATTATCGACTCGAGGGCATCGACGTACCGGACGTGCCGTACTTTAATAATGCAGCCTGTGTCGAGCTTTTGGAGCGACCCAAGCACGGTCTCTTTGACATCATCAACCACTACAGCAAATCCTCCAACCGCGGCACGGACGCCAATATGCTCGACACCTTTTGCAAGTACAATGGCGGGCACGACTCGTTTGCTATCAAGACCGCTACCACCGGTGCGCGCATGTTTGCCGTCCAGCATTATGGCGGTCAGGTCACGTACGACCCGAGCGGCTTCATCGAGAGCAACAGGGATATCCTGAGCCCTGACTTTGTCTCGCTTTTCCGGGGCAACGAAGACACGCCCGAGTCCTACAACTCGTTTGTAGTCGGCCTCTTTGCCGACAAAAGCGTTCATACCGAGGCCCATCCCAAGCAGTCGGATGCGATTCTAAACGCACAGCAAGTCAACAAGCCCGGTCGGACGCCCTCAATGCGACGCACCAAATCGACGCGCCGCAACCGGGCAAATGCGGCAGAGGAAGGCGAGGCCAACCCGAGCTCGTCTGAGAAGCCCCAGGACAAATCGTGCACGATGGCGCTCCACCAGATCCAGTCGTCAGTGAACGACTTGCTGGCCACCCTGGACGAGACCTCGCCGTGGTTTGTCTTTTGCTTGCGGCCCAGCGACGCAGCCACACCCAATTTGTTTGACCCGCAGCGGGTGCGAGCGCAGGTGCGTGCGCTTGGCCTGGCGCAGATCGCTGCACGCATGCAGACAGCTTACACCATGTCCTATTACCATGAAGAGTTTTGCGAACGCTACCATGAGATCCTGAGCGCCGTCGGGGTCGAGTCAGAACGGACGCCCCAGGCGCAGTGTGAGGCTGCGCTGGCCATCTTTGGGTGGATGCACACCCAGGCCGCGGTGGGCACCAGCCGGGTAAGTCCCAAACCCTACTTTACGCCACGCATCACTCATTTGTCGTAGATATTTCTAAGCGAGCTGTCCTGGCGACACTTGGAAGACCAGATTCGCGCGATGGAAAAGGATGAACAACGACGGCAAAAAGACGAACGACGGGTCGAGCACAACATGGCGGCCGTGGCAGCGGGTTCTGCCATGGGCATGAACCGCGACCTGAGCCACGACGCCATGTCGAGCTACTCGTACGGCTCTGGAGCCGACCTCATGTCCGGCGCTGCTTCTGAATACTCGGACCGACGCACCCTCCATGCCCATGCTGCCGCCGCGGCAGGCCTGCCCATGCCACACCGCGTGGACCAGCTTGCCGACGACCGGTCCTTTGTGTCTGACGACGACTTTGAGCGCGAGCGCTACCATGAAGCCATGTCTCAGGCTGGCTCGGACGCGTTCACCTCCAACGCGTCGGGATACATGGAGATGAAAAAGATGATTCCTCAAGAACCGGAACCGGTCGAGGAGGACGAGAAGCCGACGGCAGGGCGCAAACGATGGGTCGCGTTTGTCTGGCTCCTGACATGGTGGATCCCGACCAAGTTTCTGGTGTGGTGCGGCCACATGCGGCGCAAGGATATCCAGATGGCCTGGCGCGAGAAGGTCGCGCTCTGTATCATTATCTTTTTCATGTCCGGTTTCGTCATTTGGTTTCTCGTTGGGTTTGGCGATATTATCTGTCCCAAGCAAGACGTCTTCTCTCAATCCGAACTGCAGAACCATGCCGACAAGGACAATGCGTACATCACCATCCGTGGTGAGGTCTTTGACTTGACCAAGTTTGCTCCGCACCACTGGGCCACCGAAGTCATCCCTTCGAGCGGTATCCTGTCCTATGCTGGCACGGATGCATCCGACCTCTTTCCCGTCCAAGTATCGGCCCTCTGCCAGGGCACGGATGGCAATGTATCACCTTACATCTCGCTGGACTTCCACGCCAATGCGACCGACAGCAACTCGCGCTACCACGACTTTCGGGCTTGGACGAGTGATTATCGGCCTGACTGGTATTTTGAAAAGATGATGTACCTTCGCAAAAATTACAAGTTGGGCAACATGGGCTTCACGCCCAAGGATATGTCCAACCAGGCCAACAACCCGACTAATATCAACGGCATTACTACTACTCGCCGCTGGGCTATCCTCGACAATGAAGTCTACGATCTCACGTTCTACACCATGGGAGGCCGGCATGTCCAGGCGCCGCAGGGACAAAACATCTCGGGCAACACCAGCACCGACTTCATGGACAACTCGATCGTGGACCTGTTTCGGCAAAAAGCAGGCCAGGACATCACTGAGTACTGGAACGCTCTACCTCTCGACGCCAATGTAAAGTACCAGCAAAAGGTGTGCTTGCGTAATTTGTTTTACGCCGGCACCGTGGACCAGCGCAACTCGGCCAAGTGCATATTTGCCGAATACCTTCTGCTGATCGTCACCGTGCTTCTCTGCCTGGTCGTGGTCTTCAAGTTTCTGGCCGCCCTCCAATTTGGCACGCGCCGCGAGCCCGAGGTGCACGACAAGTTCATCATTTGCCAGGTGCCCTGCTACACCGAGGACGAGGAGTCGCTCCGCAAGACGATCGACTCGATCGCGACCCTCAACTATGACGACAAGCGCAAACTCCTGTTTTTGATTTGCGATGGCATGATTGTGGGTGGTGGTAACGACAGGCCGACGCCGCGCATTGTCCTCGACGTCCTCGGCGTCGACGCGCACGTTGACCCCGAGCCGCTCTCGTTCTTTTCGATTGGCGAGGGCAACAAGCAGCACAACATGGGCAAGATCTATTCGGGTCTGTACGAGGTGCGTGGACACGTCGTGCCCTACATTGTCGTCGTCAAGGTCGGCCGCCCGGCCGAGCGCCAGAAACCAGGTAACCGCGGCAAGCGTGATTCGCAGATGGTCTTGATGCGGTTCCTCAACAAGGTCCACTTCAACTCGCCTATGGCTCCTATGGAGCTTGAGATGTACCATCAGATCAAGAATGTCATTGGCGTCAACCCAAGCTTTTACGAGTTCGTGCTGATGGTCGACGCCGATACCGAAGTCACCCCGGATGGCTTGAACCGGATGGTGTCCTGCTTTGTCCACGATGCCAAGATTATCGGCTTGTGTGGCGAGACCCTTCTGTCCAACGAAAAGGATACCTGGGTGACCATGATCCAGGTGTACGAGTACTTTATTTCACATTATCTTATCAAAGCATTCGAGTCTCTCTTTGGTTCCGTCACCTGTTTGCCCGGCTGTTTCTCCATGTACCGCATCCGCTCGTCGTCCAAGAACCATCCGCTGCTGATTTCCAACCAAGTTATTGAGGACTATCAGATCACCAAGGTGGACACGCTCCATAAAAAGAATTTGCTGTTTCTCGGTGAGGATCGCTATCTGACCACTTTGATTCTCAAGCACTTTCCAAACTACAAGACCAAATTCACACCGGACGCAAAGTGCTATACGAACGCTCCCGATCGGTGGGAAGTGCTCGTCTCACAGCGCCGGCGCTGGATCAACTCAACCATTCACAACCTCGGCGAGCTCGTGTACCTGCCCCAGCTGTGCGGTTTCTGCTGCTTTTCGATGCGCTTCATTGTCATGCTCGATCTCGTCAGCACGCTTGTGCAACCTGCCATTGTGGGCTATCTCGTGTACCTGATTTACATGCTTGCCACCTCCACCTCGACTGTCCCGATCATGTCGATCATCACCATTGCGGGTGTCTATGGCCTGCAAACCATCGTCTTTATCCTCCATCGCAAATGGGAGCACATTATCTGGATGATTGTCTCGATATGTGCCATCCCTGTATTCTCGTTCATGATCCCGATCTACTCATATTGGCACTTTGACGACTTTTCGTGGGGCAACACGCGTGTTGTCATGGGTGAAAAGGGACGCAAAAAGCTCGTCAACGCCGACGAAGGCAAATTTGATCCACGGACGATACCGACCATGACTTGGGACCAGTATGAGGAAGGCCTGCTCAACGAGGACTGGGATAATGACAATGCATCGCAAGGCTCACGTGGCACGGCGCGCTCCGGATACAGCTATAATAGCTATTATAGCCATGAAGGCAGCGGCTACCGGGCCATGCCTGGCCAATACGCGGCGCCAAGCAACCAATCGTTTATTATGGGGAACAACGCGAGCACTCCTTCTTTTATTGCACCTAGTACACACCACTCCATGATGATACCACCAGGGCCATACATGGGTGGACATCCACCCTCCGTCTTTGGCCCACCGCATCAATCGTTTGCCCCGCCGCAACAATACTACCCTACCTCCCCTTTGCATCGTTACAATGACCCGTAATCAGTATTTTTTGTCCGAAAACTAGATAGCACACATTTTACCCTCATTCCTTTTTTCTCTATCATATGTGCATTCATATTCTACAATGAACTAATTATTTTTGTGTGAATCGGTATGGTTTTCTTTTTGAGAAAACTGTCCATCAAGGCAAGGCAGTGTGAAGTTTTGAGGCATGTTTTCTTGGGCACCGTATCGACGAACAGGTGCTTTTGCAATTTATAACAAGATCAACCAAAAATGGGACTCAACAAAAAGTAATGCCTAAGATGGAACAAAGGATGAGGGCGAAGACGACGACGAATTTGAATTGCCATAAGCTATTCCATATAAGGGGAGAAAATTGATCCGAGGTGGGGACATGAAGGTGGTGTTGGACTTTGGGATAGAACTTGAAGAAGCAGGTCAGCGCGGGTTCGTATCCAGACCGTTCACTAGACAGGATAGAGGCAGTATAAACGTTCACGCGACTCATCGAGAGGCCCGAAATAGTACTGCAATTGCATCGATGGATGCGACTCGCTTTTTAATAGGCAACGAAACGAAGTAGATTAGTTCAATTAGAGCAGAAGGCTGCTGTTGGATTGTCTTTAGCGCAAAGCACGGACCGCTCATCCTTTCATATGAATACCATAAAAAGACCATGGATGATATTGGAACTGCAGGGATCTCATATTTAAGGCAAAACTAGGCTTTAAGAATATATGGTATGGTTGGACTGCCCGACAAAAGCATTCGCGTATGAAGGAATGTCGTAGAGAAAAGGAATAGCGCAAGAGGAGAGAGCTCAGACGGAGTTAGATAATTCATGCGTGATGAATCATTTTGAACGTAAATACAAGATTTCATATTGGCTCTGTCTTCAATAAAAAAATAGCTCCCCATGATAATAGTCTCTATTCTCTTCGTACGTATGGAGAGTCAGAAGAGTACCACATTAGTACCGCGCAGCGGCTCTAATATATTACGAGCAGGTGTTGTTGTTGTTTGATATATTAGGAAAGTAGTGTATCATTTTATTATACGAGGAAGCCAAGTATCAGCGTCTGCTTTTCTATACTCGTGTAATTCAAAGGTCAGACTTCTTGGGTCGTTCACCAAATATAGTGCGTCCGACGCGCACATTGGTAGAGCCCGCTTGAAGTGCCTGCACGTAATCTTCGGACATGCCCATACTGAGTTCCAGATTCACATCTGGTATCGCTTCCGTGACCTTTTGTCTGCAATCTACCAGGCACTATATCATTCTTTAGTTTTCTTCTCGTACAGTAACATAGGAATGGACTTGCCTTAAAGTCCGGGTTGTCTACGCTGGGATCCCGTCCAAACATGCCAATGGTCATCAAACCATTCAACACAAGCTGGGGGCAAGAGTTTATGATGTGCTGACAGACCGAGACACACTCATCGGGTGATATGCCGCTCTTCACTAAACGATTCATTGTTAGGAAACATGCCAATTAACGATACCTTTTTATTACCATCTTCAGCGCTCGTGTTGACCTGAACAAAGACCTTGAGAGGAATATCGGGTCGCACCGCTGCACATGCCTTGTTGAGCGTGTCAGCTTTCTTGATGCTGTCCACCGTCTCGACAGCGTACAGGTTTGGGATAGCTATCACCACTTTGGTTAGCGCGCTGAAACCAAAAAAAGGGCGTGTTTTTCATGCGTACCAGCAACTGTCTTGCATTTGTTGCTCTGGAGATGACCAATAAAATGCCATTGGATATCTCGAGGAAGCTAAACCTTTGTGAGCGAAAAAATAGAAAGATAGCAGCTGTTGCTGTTCCATACCACTTCAGCTTTGCTGACGAGTTCTTGAACCTATAAAGAAAGGTGAGTCATAACTTTAACGCGCGACTTTTTCCTATTACATAATTCTCGCCAAAGTGGCGCTGACCGGCATCATATGCATACTGAAGATCCTCTGCGGGTTTGTACTTGCTCACAGCCACCAATTGCGCCTAAAAGACGGGACAAGATTAGTTTGACTGGGCTCTTGTTGCCGGCTATTTCATACGTCTTGTCGTCCGACAGAAGCCATAGCATCTCGGACTGATTTCAGATTAGAAGTGATTTCAGCACGTCGTTGATCTGCCATTGTATGAGTAAGTCGATGAAAGCGAGTGAAGAAAGTGGATCGACAACGCAGAGGCGCGATCAACATAAGCAAAAAAGTTAATTGGTAGGGCGCGCCCGCCCCCTTCCTCTGGCCTTTGGGACACCCCGCTTTCCATAAACAGATGAATTTAGACATCAGCAACTCTCTGTGTATCCTACCTTTTCACTCTTTCCGTTATGACTATGCAAGAAGAGCAAGTCTGCGCCTAAGGCTTGAAGAAAGTGGCTTCCGAGCGCACTTCTAGCTTTGGCCATTTTGTCTGTTACAGGGTGGACGGTAGACCAAATATCTTCTCGCCGCTGTATATATCCCCTTTCGCACTGGTAAGCACCATATCGCTTCGTTTATGACCATCATAAGTAAAATATTCATGGAATGACACCGATAATGATATTCTCAATTCTGCAGATACCGGCGCCGTGTTCGATTTTACTGACAAACGCTATCTTCTCCTTGAGGCATCTGAGCATATGTACCACGTTGTGACACTCTTTTTTTCTAACTGCAATACAGCTGCGCATGTTTTCCCATATATTCTCGTTTGTCTTATATGCTCCTTTAGCAGAAGATCTTCCTTCATAGTTTAAGTATGGCCAAATTCGAGGAGTTTGTCTGAATATCCTTCGCACAGTATCTGCACGAGGAGGTCTAAGCGTTCAACGAGGGATCGCTGCGAAGGCTCCTCAACTTTAAGGTATTATACACGTAGTAGACATCAGCACCCGGTTTATTGTTTTGAACATGGTGAAAATCTCAATGTGATTTATCACCCTGTCAGCTGCTGGAGGAGATCAGGCAATGTCCCCTGCTGATCCCTGGACGTCTGCAGTACCTTTGGCAGAAGACGAAATTGTCCTTGCTTCTGCCATATGCTTCTTCTTACACTGTACACAGTCAAGGAACCGGTACTTTATAAATCGATAACCAAATCGAACGTTTCTACAACTAAGTGGGCATAGGCACCGAAATTCCGGTAAATTAAGAACTGGATATCCAATCACCTTCCTACAAATGACAACTATTGGTGATATGTTTCTCTTCATTACAACGCTCAAATTATTATCGATTGCTAATACTCCAGCATAAGTGGTTTTGGCTTTTCTTTGCGCTCTGTTGCCTATGCATCCAACATATATGAATTATTAAGTTGATCTCTAAATATACAGCAGATAGCGTACCTCCCAGCCTTTGCCGTCATTCATAGTCATCCAGTCACATACGCCATCGTCAACCTCATTGATACGTTTTAATGCTCGATCAAACGTCTGCATGCAGAATTCATAGTCAGGTGTGTCGTCAAACCGCATCTTTCTTGCATAATGCAGGAAGATTGCAAACTCCACTGAAGAATATGCATGTAAGAATGCGTCTAACTCGTTAAGTCGTAACCTACTTGGAAATCCTGCACAGAGCTTTTCTACTGACACTGTTCGCTTGATTTCACCAATCTTTTCGTATTTCTGCTTGCTGTTGGCTGCCTTGACGCCTTGCCATGGAAGCGACCCGCGAAGAAAGTAAAGTAGGACATAGGCTAGCGATTCAAGATCATCTCGACGGGATTGCTCTGTTCTCATCATTTAGCCACATGTCATATTGTTGATGATGCAAAGCCCACCTTTCCCTTGATGTGTGTTTACACTCATGTATCGTGCAGTGCCTGATAAACATCCGCGTTCTCGGTATATAACATGCTTGCCCGTTTTCGGATCGATATAAGGCTTGGCCTACAGAAAGTTGAGGTTACTACCAGGACAGTAAACCTGAACCTTTCATCTTACCATGCCAAAGTCGATAACATACAGCTGCTTTTCCCCTGCTGTTCTGGGCCTGCCGATCAGAAAATTATCAGGCTTGACATCTCGGTAAAGCCATCCTTTTTCATGGATGCCTTGTAGTAATTGGAGCTACACGATGGTATGAGAAGGACAATAGACAGAAGGGCGACTCATTATCACCATTTGTTTGCCAATAATAGCAACAGTTTTCGGCGTGAATGTGCGATCGCAGAGTTCAAAGAGCTCTTCCAGGCTGGGGCCGAGCAGATCCATTATGAGTACGTTGAAGTCTCCTTCGTGACCGAAATAATAGATGTTGGGCAAACCCGCTACATCATATTATCAGTCATATGCTCAGGTATGTCTGCTTATGGTATACTTTACCGGCACCTTCCAAGCGTTTGTAGATCCGATACTCTTCTTGCAATTGTAAGACGTCAGCATGTCTTCTTTCAAGCTTGGCAGCAATGGGCTGATCTGTAAGCATATTTGTGCCTATATACATTTGGTATAATATAAGTAAAAGTGGTACCAAGACGCGTCATTTACCATTGTAGATCACGCCAAAGCTGCCTTCGCCAATCTTGTCTTGTATTTTGTATTGGTTGTCAATAATGTCGGGTATGGTTTGCGATTGCTGGGTATGGTGGAACAGAGTGTGATGGCTGCCCATTCCAGAGAAATGACGAAAACGAAATAATCCAGAGCCGCGCATACCGTCTGTTTCGTGCGAAACGGGTGTGTTCTGTACAACAAATCGACCGATTTACCACCGCCAGTCCACTTCAAGTCAGTTGCATGATCGAGTCTCACCCGCTCCAAGTTTCAAATAATCACGTGACTCGATCAAAGGCACGTTCCTTCCTACTGGTGATTTCGGGTTCAGGATTTACATCTGTTTGGGTAGTTTGCGTGTCAAATTACCAGGTGATCCTGCTTTCTGTAATGCCAGCCGCCTGTCGCATAGCATGAATACCATCTGACGTCTGCACCTGTCCGAGTTACCATACCTATTGTATATATAGTATCTGGATACGAACACTCACAGCACGACGGTAAAATTGATCTGCGTAGCCAACCGCTGCTCATAAATAGTTATGTGCTGAGATCTGTACTATTTTTGTCCTCCCTACTCGTTAATAATGAAACATCAAGGCTTAAAACAGGAAATTAGGCCAAATAAATAAGGTAAAAGAGATCTACTATACGCATACATACACACTCGCACCACAGCGATTCATAAAAATCTACTTGTACCACTGCCATCGGTGAACTGCAACAGTCCTCCTCACAAGTACATATATCATCGTACCGAAATCAGAGCTATATACAGGGCCAAAATGAAGAGCACCTGTTGGGTGACACATCTACTACAATACTGTAGGATATCTATTGTAGTGCATGTACTCTGTACCGCGCTAAAAATTCCAGTCGAGGCCGGCAAGGATGCGTAACACTGCAGATGATAATAATATCTATTAGGGTAACAAAGTACCGGGTCCTATTTGTGTATCAGCCCGCTTCCGCCGTTCACTCAACCACACGGACACGGGGCACCCTGACTTGTATTCAAAATACAAGCGGGCATCGCATATTGTGTAACACGTGAAAAAGTAGCTGCCCGCTTGAGCCATCTTCTGTTCAACCTCCTCCCGGCATGATTACCATACATGTCCATGATCCCGAACTGAGGCCTGATCGCTCTTTTCGGCTCAATGGTCGGGAACCGCTGCCGATCGTCCCGAGCGGAGCGTACAAAGTGCGTTTTCTAACAGAATAAACAAATAAGGTGAGCTCGACGAGGGGCACTGATGTTATCAAGCCACCCTCATGCATATGTCCTGCAGCTGCAACACACGCTTGAACGTGTTTTTTCGCGCGGAGATCATTTGACACTTGATCTGTTGTTATCCGAGCAAGGATCAATCCATATCAAAGACATTTTCCTGCGGCATATTAGACCGAATATTCCCGCTTCAAGCTTTGACATGTCAAACCGCGATACGAGTGCTACGCATGGTAAGATTTTGCGCCATGTTTCACAAAATCAAAAAAAGAAAAAAACCAAAGGCGGCTTATTTGTTTAGATAAGGTCAGCCTGAAGTGTCCCTTTTTTGGGCTGCAGTCGCAACACGCCGCCGTGGTTGTATGTGTAATGTATGCATCGTCGAAAGTATGCATATACGCGTTACAGGTGACCAGAACTGGTAAACAGCTATTCGCTGATGGTATAATCAGTAAACATAGATGCGCAAGAGGACATTAGCTCGTCGATATCGCCTTTGTGCTGCAAAGAGCATTATAACACGTTGACGAGGCAGTAACGGCATATCATTCGGCTAACAACTGCATGGCATGCTTTTATTTGACCGCTAGTCACATAATCTGCGAATCGCGCAGGAAAAAGAAGCTTTGCCCGCCAAGGAGCAGGATAAATCAAGTAAAAAGAAGATATCTCTTGTGGCATCAATGTTTGGCGTTTCTCAGGATGACGCCGACTAAAAACACACAGATGATGGCGCTCGTCACAATAGCAACACCTCAACAGACAGATCTGGTCCCAAAAAGTGCTACACAGATAGGCAAATAAACGTTAGAGCTGTATTACTTTAATTGTGTGCTACTTATTAGAGAAAGATGAAAAAAAAAAACTAGTACTACGAATAAGGGGGGGAAGAGGTGGATGGCTTGCTTTACGGCAAATGGCCGACAGGTAGGGTAAAGTACGACGATTGTTTGGTGAGCAGACCAGACAGAGCATCATACCAGGCAACAGCAGCTGTAATGACACCGAACGCACCGGCAGCGCGCTGGGTGGTCAAACTGCTGTTGAATTCAGCCGCAGCAAGGAGAACAAAGGTTACGAAAAGGAAGAAGAAGAGAGCAACCATGCCGACATTGGAGCGATGCGAGGCAATCAGCAAGAAAGCGGTCATAATCGCCCATGAGATAAGGTAAATGCCGAGCGACTTCTTCAACACATCCTCGTGACCTTCGTAAGCAGCCTGGATGCCAGCACCAGGGACAAAGATCAGAGCATAGGACAGCCAGAAGCCACCGTAACTGGAGAAGGCAGTGGCACCAAAGGTGTTGCCGGTACGGAATTCCCACATGCCTGCAAGAAGCTAGATAGAGAGAAGAGCAGGATGTTTAATTGCCTGCGTTTTTACATCCTCACGGCGAAGTTATTACCTGGACAACACCACCATAGAAGAAAGCAAGACCGATAACGACGTTGTTGGGACCATCAAGTGGAACACCAGCGCCCGCATTATGAAGAGAAAGCACGAACGTCGTCAGGGCGAAAGAGCTGAGACCCAGAGGACCAGGATTGCCAACAACGTAGCCGGGAATCGGTGGCGGTGGCTGTTCGACCTCAGCTTGGACGAGCTTACGCTCAGAGTCAATGGGTTGTTCGCGGACGTCAGTAGCAGACATTGGTATACAAAGAAGAAATAGGTTCGTGTATTCCGCTTCACGAGGGTTTGTCTTTATAGTTTAATTTTTTTCTATGGAAAAAAGTTCAGCGCATGTCTGGGTAGCCCAAGCAAAATAAACCAGATGATTGGACAGATCTGCCCTGAGTTTACTCCACACATTTTTTTAAGATCCGATGCTCGGGGTACAGCAATTTTTCACACACAAGCAAGAAGCAGTTTAGCAAAATAATTACAGAAAATTCTCTTCTTGTTGACCTATTCAAGACAATCCGGTTGCTCCGCGACGACCATATTGTACATGGGTTGGAACTGCATGTAACCAGCCTGCCGGTCACCGTTGTTACGCTGAACGCCTGTTGCCACCTCATGCTCGACCAGCTTGAGGTCCTTGTAGCCGTTGGGGCAAACTGACTCCGCCAGAAGCTGCGATTGACAGCAGCGCTCCATTGCAATGAACGCCCAAATTGCCTCGTCCACTGTGACACCAGTGGTCAGGAGGCCGTGGTTCTGCAGAATCAGCGCCTTCTTATCTCCCAGGCACGACACAAGGCGAGCACCTTCCTCAGGCGTGTATACAATACCACCAAAATCGGGATAGACCGAGTGAACACCATAGAACGCACACGCATCCTGTGATATGGGAAGCAGAGGACGACCTAGCGTCGAGAAAGTGCGACCGTACATCGAGTGACTTTTATGATGATACATAAAATGCATGGGATAATCTTAGCCGCACATCCCTTGCATTAACCTTGTAATACACCTACGTATGCACAGCACAAATCACGTCAGGTCGCGCTTCGTGAATCGCGCCGTGGATCATAAACGCGGCCTTGTTGACGGTTCTGTTGCCTCGCACAATCTTGCCGTCATGGTCGATAAGAATCAGATCACTCGCTTTGATGTGGCCAAAATACTGTCCAAAGGCATTGACCCTATACAGCAAGCGGATGGTTATGTTTAGTTCAGGATGACTTGCTGATTGTAAAACGCTACGTAACAGGGGGTTGATGTGGAGAGGGGAGTCGTCCTCGCCTTACCAAAATAGGTCTGGATATTCTGGATCCCGGAAAGTCATGTGCCCCGCCACGCCTTTGCAATTTTTTTTTTTTTTTTCACAGCATCAGAGATGGATTTTCCCTTTCATCCAAAGCGAGTCTTTTTTTTC